>JAURVB010003255.1:0-94382 GCA_033002965.1 Piper betle | reverse complement strand
TCCGCACTATATTAGACCGAATAACACATTAGGACGCGTTGGATTATATTTGGGTGGGTTATTAGTTATAGAGCATGCCATTTGGATGTTGTTGTGTTTGTTTAATATTATGGGATTTTTCCAAATTTTTCTAGATTTTTTTTAGAATTTATTACGAACTAGTTATTATTTTGACTCGAGTAGGAATCGAGTCAATACTTAATTATGAAACTGCCACTGGAGTATATTTTCTCCATTCCCGACACTTCCCCCTTCCAAAACCCTAGCCGCCGCCCCTCGTGCTTGTCACCACCGCCGCTACCGCTGACGTCGTACACGAATCGTTCCCATGCACAGGTTGGCCCCTATTGCACTTTTAGGGGAAACTCTGTCCGTTTTTCCGTAGTAGCATATATTTTCTTTTGGTTTCTTATTTGTTGTTTTATCTTGTTTTTGCTTGTACATCATAGCATGTATGTAGGACCGCGTTAGAATCCAATCGTTCCCATGCATGCATTTCATATTTGCATCTCCATCTTGAGATGCCGAGAGTAGATCCGGGTCGGCTTAACCAAATCTAGTAGATTAGCGAATAGTTCGGTTGCCGGTGACATTTCCGGGTCGGTTCATGGGTGAGCCGAAATGGGGTGTTACACCAGGTCTAAAACTCGGTCACTAACCCTAGGCTGCAACTTGCTTGCGGGGCAGCCGTCGAGGAATTTGACCTTGTAACAAATCAGGTCCAAAGCCTTATTTTCTCCTTCTCTTCTTTTCCCGACACATATTGTAAAGACTGTGGAAAAAAAGAAAATAATAATAATAATAATATTCGACTTGGTTGGCTAAGGATAGAACATTGGATTATTATTATTATTATTATTATTATATGATTATTATATTTTATTTTCTACCCGGTTACCCGGTTATATTTTATTCTTGACCCGGTTACTCGGTTAAATGGAATGCGGGTGTTGGGGTGTTTCACATACCCTAGCCGTCATTTTCATTTAATATTTCGTGAGGGGCCGCCTTTCTCATCCTAGATACCTACTCTCATCTTCTTCTCCTCTTCCTTACCGGAGCTGGCTTCTTCCTTACTTGGGTATTTTTTCTATCTCCCTAATCTTAATTTTCATGCATGCATATTTTGAATTGATAATAAGCTTGATAATCATAAGAATTAAAGTCTTAAATCAATAATGAAAAAACTAAAATAAATAGTATACAACTGAAATCCCGCCATGGCTGAAGAGTTCTCAAGTTTCGCAAGATAGAAAATCACGGGCAAGCTTCGCAGGGAATTAGTGGCGACGGCCGTTCCGACGTTGGAAGATGATCCTACTCTCTTCGTCGATCAATGTATGGCCGATCTCGCATGTGTGGATGCCGGCCCGGAGTAGCAAATAGCAAAAATGAAAAATAGAGGCGATGGCGATGGGTGAAGAAATCCGGTCATCCTAGGTGGCGATGGGTTCCAATCTGGCCGGGGAGGGTCGAGGGTGTCGAGGTGACCACCCAATCGGGGTGGCAACGCTTGCCAGCGGTAGAATCGGCGACACGAACGTGTCGCTAGGCGTGGCGATGCCAGCATCGCGGCAGCTGGAAGGCGGGCGGGGTTGACCGGGGTGACACTACGACGGCACGGTGGGGCTGGACAATGGCGATTGATGGTGGCTGGAGGCGATCGGCAGCGGTGGCAACAACATGAGGGCGGCTAGAGTCAGGAGCAGAGAAGGACTGACGGGGAATAAGAAAAAGAAGAATTCCTTGGGTGGCAAACTTGTAAATATAACTTGACTCGACACGACTCGAGTTAAATAATATACCAACTCGTAAATAACACCTGACTCAACACTAGCTTGAGTTAAAAATAATATTAATTCATAATAAATCTTTAAAAATAAGTATTCTAATGGGTTATTGGATAAAGTAGCTAAATTAATTAATTATTGTACGAAATCGCCATAAGTAATAAAAATACGATAATGATAAACAGTTGATAATTAATCAGTGTACTACAAGCGCTTAATTTTAAATTGGACGATAAGTAATTAATACAATAAAGATTTTATCTTTATCATATTAAATTTAATATTAGGTAAACAAAGTATTCATGTTAATAATGAGTTAATAAGGTAGAAAATAGGTTATTAAACTATAATCGTGTAAAAAGAACCTAAATAACATAATGAAAATAAATAAGGTTCAAACCTTTATGGAGTTGAATAATTTAAAATAATTAGTAGTATCTTTTAATTAGGATAATACAAATCTTTTTAAATAATTTAATCGAACAACTTAATTAATTAAATTGCTATGAATAATGATAGTGATTAAAAATTATAACCGAAGGAAAATATGCTAATAATAGTAATTAAATATTTGTTTATAAGTTGATAATTATTTTATCATTTGTTAAGTGTGAATTATAATTTAGATAATTAATTTAAAGTGTACGGTAGGATTTCAATAATTATGTCACATGAATAATTAAATATTTGATATTGTTGACTTTTAATCATGATATATATTAGTCATGTAGTTGCATGCATTTCTACTAGAATAAAATTTTACTTTTGTATAATTTTATGTTCTCGTTTAGATTAGGATCGTTGGTCACAGTTCCAGGTTCGCTTATGAACTATCCAGGTCGACTTGAGTATCTGACCACCATGCACCGAGTGCAACCGGGTTAAGGAATTGACTCAGTCTGACATGGGGCCGCACCTTTTAAAATTACTATGTGGAGCCTTGGTCGACTTGAGTATCTGACCACCATGCGCTAGAACATGACCGGAGTAGACTCAATTCGGCACAAGGCAACACCCCCTGAAAGATTAAACATCTGCCCCCATGCCGAATAGGGTGACAGGGCACAGTGGTGCAAGGCTCATTATATAATTGTGATACCAAGAGGGTGAGCCAACGGGAAATATCGGTAACTATAGGCCATGGGCCACGTAGCGTGTGTGCACATGCATGGCATGGTAACTAGATGGGGTGGCCAACCCTTCCAGTATATTAAGAATTCGAGATAGGCTCATGATCACTAAAAGACTCGTGAAATGAGAATATGGATTATATTGACTTGTTTCATTTAATTATGCAGTTTAGTAGTTTCATCACTAACGCGGAATTGCCTCACGCAGGTGAACAGCTTTGGACGAAAGATTAAGAGCGTGGTCGGTGGTTCTTTTACCGACCAAGGTTTGGTGAATTGATAATAAATTGGACTTCCTTTTTATTCTCTTGTGTTATAAATGAGGTTATGTGAAACGGTCCGAGACTGTGGGACTTTGAGTTAGTTTGTTTTATGCATTGTCACATGTTATCAGAACATGTTTTTTTATGATTTATAAATTCTAGACTTATTTGTTGTATTATGAATCATGTGCTAGAATGTTATTGTTACATCAATTATATTTTTATGTGAAACCCGGTCTGGTTCGGGCGGGTCGTTACAGTTGGTATCAGAACACTATTTCCCACTAGCTCACAAATTATGACTCAAACACCTTGTTGATGATAGCAACTGTTACACTGTGGAAAAGTTCAGGAACAATGGAGCTGGGGTGTTTATTGGAGGGGTCGATCCAATGAAGGCGGAGAGCTAGATTGACATTATCGAAAAAGTGTTTAAGGCTCTATCTGTGCCCCATCGCCATCGGAGTGAGGTTGGCAACATGCATGCTTCAGGAGGAGGCATCTTACTGGTGGAAATCCATGGAAAAACCACCTTCCATCGACATGAGATTTCTTCCATCACGCGGGCAAAATTTGTGGCAGCTATCCTAACCAAACAACTCAACTGCCCATTGTTTGGTGAGGGCGTTAAAGCCTTTTGGCTAACTTAGTTGAGTCTGAGTCAAAACCCAAAGAGTTGTCCATGATTCCTGTGGTAGCAGAGTTTCCCGATGTATTCCCAGATGAACTTCTAGGGTTACCTCCTAAGCGGGCAGTGGAGTTCGCCATGGTCCTCGCACCTGGAGTAACACCAATTTCTAAAGCACCATACCGCATGGCTCCAGCAAAACTCAAGGAGTTAAAGAGTCAACTAGAAGAGTTGTTGCAGGTAGCTTTCATCCGACCAAGTACTTCACCCTAGGGAGCCCCTGTTCCTTTTGTGAAGAAGAAAGATGGATCACTTTGGTTGTGTATTGACTATCAACAACTCAATAAAGTGACAGTCAAGAATTAGTACCCCTTACTGAGGATTGATGACTTGTTTGATCAGCTAAAAACAACCGGAGTATTTTCTAAGATAGACTTGCAGTCTGGTTATCACCAGTTGCCTGTAAAGGAGTCAGACATACAAAAAACGGCTTTCCAAACTCGGTATGGACATTATAAGTTTTTGGTCATACCTTTTGGTCTAACAAATGCACCAGTAGCCTTTATGTCACTCATGAACAAGTATTTCACACATACGTGGACACGTTTATTATCATGTTTGTGGATGACATTCTGGTCTATTCAAATAATGAAGAAGAGCATGTCATCAGTCCATTACTCTTCAAGTTTTGAGAGAAAATCAACTGTTCGCCAAGCTGTCAAAGTGCGACTTTGGTTGAAGGAGATAAACTTCCTAGGTTATATTATCTCAAAGGCCGGAGTTGCAGTGGATCCATCAAAAGTGAAAGCAATCACTGATTGGCCACAACCCAAGTCAGTCACTGACATCAGAAGCTTTCTTAGGCAGGAAATTCATTAAAGAGTTCTCCTTAGTAGCATCGCCGATGACCAAATTCACAAGGAAGGGAGTCAAGTTCGAATGGAGTAGTAAGTGTGAGGAGAGTTTCCAATCTCTATAGAAAAGTCTAACAACTGCTCTAGTCTTGACACTGCCAAATGGTAATGAAGGATTCGTAGTCTTTAGTGATGCATCCCTATTGGGTTTAGGATGTGTCCTTATGCAGGAGGTAAATTGGTGGCCTATGCCTCTCGTCAATTGAAGATTCATGAGGAAAATTATGCAACCCATGACTTGGAACTAGCAACTGTGGTTTTTGCCCTGAAAGTTTGGAGACACTACTTGTATGGAGCTCAGTTCGAAGTCTTCACTAATCACCAAAGTTTGAAGTATCTCTTCACCCAAAATGACCTAAACCTTTGACAGAGGCGGTGGATAGAATATTTGAAGGACTACGACTTCCAAATCCTATACCACCATGGGGAAAGCGAACATTGTAGCTGACACATTGAGTCGAAGGGCAAGGTGGACAAAAGTCAGCAACTAGCTAGACTATGGGGCATGTCAGCAGAAGTGGTGGCTATCAACCTTGTGGAGCAACTAACAGGGATACTGGCAAATTTGGTTATTTCCAATGATTTAGTTGATCGTGTTAAGCTAGCACAAATGGGTGATGAGGAGCTGAATGAAATGTTGGACAAGATTCCTGACATTGTAGCTGATTCTAGTAGTGTGATTAGATTTAGAGGAAGGTTGTGTGTACTCAAGGATGATGCACTAAGACGGAATATCTTGGAGGAGGCTCATCGCTTGAAGTTCTCAATGCACCCTTGAGTTACTAAAATGTATCAGGATTTAAAGCAAACCTACTAGTGGATTGGGATGAAGAGGGAAGTTGTGGATTTTGTCTCCAAGTGTTAGATTTGCGAACAGATCAAAGCCCAACATCAACTTCCTGGAGGACTATTGCAACTTTTAGAAATACCAACATGGAAATGAGAGTGTGTCACATGCGATTTTATTGCAAAGCTCCCAAGGACTCAGAAGAAGCATGACTCCATATGGGTAGTTATGGACCGACTAATTAAAGTAGCTCACTTCATCCCCACGAAATCAATGAGGATGGCAGATTACCTGGCAGGATTGTATGTTGACAATATTGTCAAGTTGCTTGGGATTCCAAAGGAGATAGTCACCAACCGCGATCCCCTATTCACCTCACATTTATGGGAAGCTTTCCAAAAAGCCATGGGGACCCAAATCAAACTGAGTACAACATATCATCCCCAATCTGATTGGTCAGAGTGAGAGGACTATTCAAACTTTGGAAGATTTGTTATGATCTTGCATTATTGACTGGGGAGGTGACTGGGAGAAACACTTATCCTTGGCTGAATTTACCTATAATAACTCTTATCAAACCAGTATAGGGATGGCACCATTTGAAGCCTTATATAGTAGGCCCTGTAGGTCTCCATCGTGCTGGCTAGAGTTTACTGAAGCAGTTATAGTTGGGCCAGAGATGGTGAGGGAAGCAACTGAAAAGGTGAAACTCATTCTGCAAAGGCTTAAGGCAGCTCAAGATTGACAGAAGAGTAATGCTGATACTCGAAGAAGGGACCTAGAGTTCCAAGTTGGGGAGGTTGTGTGCCTAAAGACATCTCCTACGAAGGGGGTGATCAGATTTAGAGCATCAGGGAAGTTGAAGCCAAGATTCATAGGACCGTTTTCCAATCTTGGATCGAGTTGGAAATGGTGCACATAGACTACCATTGCCACCAAGCCTAGATGGAGTACACAATGTTTTCCATGTGTCAATGCTAAAGAAATATCTACGAGATGAAGATCATATAATCACAAATTTTTAAGACTTAGAGATACAATCAAATTTAACTGTATGAGGATAAGCCGATTCGCATCCTCGCAAGAGAAATAAAGACACCTCAGGAACAAGGAAATTCCTTTGGTAAAAGTATTGTGGAAAAATTAGGGATCAGAGGAAGCCACATGGGAGACTGAACAAGAAATGGCAAGGAAATACCCTAGCCTATTCGTGGCATAAAATTCTTATCATTGTACTAGCATGAACCAATACCGAAGAAATAATTAATCATGATTGTTTTATTGCCCGTTATGATATTTTGGGGACGAAATATTTCCAAGTTGGGGAAATTGTAAAGACGGTGAAAAATATAATAATAATAATAATAATATTCGACTCGGTCGGGGAAGGATCGAACGTTGGATTATTATTATTATTAATATATGATCATTATATTTTATTCTCTACCCGGTTACCCAATTATATTATATTCTCGTCCCGTTTACTCGGTTAAATGGAATACAGGTGTTGGGGTGTTTTCACATACCCTAGCCATCATTTTCATTTAATATTTCATGAGGGGGCATCTTTCTCATTCTAGACGCCTACTCTCATCTTCTTCTCCTCTTCCTTACTGGAGCCGGCTTCTTCCTTGCTTGGGTATTCTTCCGATCTCCCTAATCTTAATTTTCATGCATGCATATTTTGAACTGATAATAAGCTTGATAATCATAAGAATTAAAGTCTTAAATCAATAATGAAAAAAACTAAACTAATTGGTATACAACTGAAATCCCGCCATGGCCAACGAGTTCTCAGGTTTGGCAAGATAGGAAATCACGGAAAAGCTTTGCCGGGAATCAGTGGCGATGGACATTCCGACATCGAAAAATGATCCTACTTTCTTCGTCGATCAGTGTATGGCCAATCTCGCATGTGTGGATGCCGGCCTGGAGTAGCAAATAGTAAAAACAAAAAATAGAGGCGATGGCGATGGGTGAAGAATTTTGGCCGTCCTGGGTGGCGATGGGTTCCAATCTGGCTGGGGAGGGCCGAGGGTGTCGAGGCAACCACCCAATCGGAACGGCAACCGATCACCGGCGGTGGAATCGGCGACGTGAACGCATCACTAGGAGTGGCGATGCCAGCATTGCGGCGGTTGGAAGGCGAGCGGGGTTGACCGGGGTGACACTGTGATGCCACGGTGGGGCTGGATGGCAACGATTGACGGTGGCCAGAGGCGATTGGCAGCAGCGATAGCAACATGAGGGCGGCTAGAGTGGGGAGCGGAGAAGGGTTGACGGGGGAAGAAGAAGAAGAAGAAGAATTCCTTCGGTTGCAAACTTGTAAATATAACTTGACTCGACACAACTCGAGTTAAATAATAATACCAACTCGTAAATAACACCTGATTCGACACCGGCTCGAGTTAAAAATAATATTAACTAGTAATAAATCTTTAAAAATATGTATTCTAATGGGTTATGGGTTAAAGCAGCTAAATGAATTAATTATTGTATGAAATCACCATAAGTAATAAAAATATGGTAATGATAAATAATCGATAACTAATCTATGTACTACAAGCGATTAATTTTAAATTGGATAATAAGTAATTAATAAAATAAAGATTTTACCTTTATCACATTAAATTTAATATTAGTTAAACAAAGTGATTATGTTAATAACGAGTTAATAAGCTAGAAAATAGGTTATTAAACTATAATTGTGTAAAAAGAACCTAAATAACATAATGAAAATAAATAAGGTTCAAACCTTTATGGAGTTGAATAATTTAAAATAATTAGTAATATTTTTTGAATTAGGATAATACAAATTATTTTAAATAATTTAATTGAACAACTTAATTTATTAAATTGCTATGAATATTGATAGCTATTAAAAATTGTAACCGAAGGAAAATATACTAATAATAGTAATTAAATATTTGTTTATAAGTTGATAATTATTTTATCATTTGTTAAGTGTGAATTATAATTTAGATAATTAATTTAAAATGTACAGTAGGATTTGAATAATTATGTCACATGAATAATTTAATATTTCCTATTATTGAATTTTAATCATGATATATATTAGTCATGTAGTTGCATGCATTTACTCGAATAAAATTATACTTTTGTATAATTTTATGTTCTTATTCAGATTAGGATCGTTAGTCACAGTTGGAGGTACGCCTATGAACTATACAAGTCCGTATAATTATTTGAAATGTTGTATTTTCCCTTGTTGGCAACGCTGGTCGGCTTGAGCCCAAATTCAATCACCATGCACCGAGTGCAATTGGGTTTAAGGAATTGACTTAATCCGACTCGGGGCCACTTCCTTTAAAATTACTATGTGGGAGTCTTGGTTGACTTGGGTATCTAACCACCATGCTTTGGAACACAACCGGGATTGACTCAATTTGGCACAAGGCAGCACCCCCTGAAAGATTAAACACCTGCCCCCATGTTGAAAGGGGTGACAGGGCGCAGTGGCAAAAGAAGGCTCATTATGCACTTGTTATACCGAGTGGGTGAGCCAATTGCAAATATTGGTAACTATAGGCCGTAGGTCACGTAACATGTGTGCACATGCATGGGATGGTAGCTAGATGGGGTGGCCACCCTCCAGCATATTAAGAGCTCGGTATAAACTAATAATCACTAAAAGACTCATGAAATGATAATAGGGATTATATTGACTTGTTTCATTTAATTATGCGGCTTAGTGGTTTCATCTCTAACGCGGAATTGCTTACGTAGGTGAACAGCTTTGGACGGAATATTAAGAGCATGGTTGGTGGCTCTTTTACCAAACAAGGTTTGATGAATTGATAATAAATTGGACTTCCTTTTTTATTTTCTTGTGTTATAAATGTGGCTATAGGAAATGGTCTGAGACTATGGGACTTTGAGTTAGTTTATTTTATGCATTGTCACATGCTATCAGAACATGTTTTATTTTTATTATTTATAAATTCTAGACATATTTGTTGTATTATTAATCATGTTCTAGAATGTTAGTGTTACATCAATTATTTTTTTAGGTAACACCCAGTCCAGTCCGGGCGGGTCGTTACGCTTCTCCTTCCCAGCGCTGGCTTATGGGTCTCTTTTTCCAATGGCAGCGATGATCTCCTAGCAAACCTCTACACTTCTCACATCCAACAGATAGCAAAAACTATCTCCATCTCCTAGTGGCTGCAAACTCCAATAAAAGATGGTGTTGGAGCATGGTGCAGGTGCTCCGATTATGACCTTACTTCCAAAATTCCGGCAACGGTAGCATTTAACTTCGGTAGGACTCCACCCAAATCCAAATAGTACTTCAAAGGCTTCACGTTGCACACCACGGTGGGGCCGGGGATGACCAGCGTTGGTTGGAAAAAACCACAAAATCGGCCTTTCGCTACTACTTTTCCCTGTTTTCTCCTTTCTCCGATGGGTCACTTATTGAATTTTTTCCGGCGAGGGAGGCCTCGGATTCTAGGGAAACTCAATTTGGGTTTGTAGATTACTTCACTAGATTCATTTTGGATACAACGGAGGGGCCGGGGACTACTGGCGCTGGTTGAAAAAAATCCACAAAGTCGGCCATTCGCTTTCCGCTATTTTCTCTTTTCTCCGATGGGTCACTTCTTGAATTTTTTACGGCGAGGGAGGTGTCACATTCCAGGGAAACTCAATTTTTGTTTGTAGATCACTTCACTGGATTTATTTTGGTCACCACGGCGGGGCCAGGGACAACAGGCATTGGTCAGAAAAAATCCACAAAATAAGCTCTCCGTGGCAGTTTTCTGCTTTATTTTTTCCATTTCCTTCATTACAAAACTTTGGGCAGTGTGACAAGAATGACTCCATTGACTTAGGTACTCCAGCAATGGTGTACCGACGATGGCAACAAGCTCAGGCAAAGGGATCCAATTGAGCAAGGCTCTGAACTCTAGGACAACCTTGGTGTAGGGCCCAACTTCGACGCGGTGACGAGGCGGTACCCATGAGTGGATCTACTTCTGCTGTGGCTGGGCCTCCATGGAGACTCTCCCTTCAACAAGCAAGGATGACAACTATAGTGTGACAAAGGAAGCAACATGATGGCGTCCAAGGGGGCACATCCAGCATGAATTCTCAGCAGTGACTTGTCTCTCACGAACTCGTCCATCGTGACAGCAATGGTGAGACAACGGGACTCTCCACTTCACAGCAGCAACAACAACAAGGCTTTGGCAATGTCGATGTCAGCAACCTCTCTCTTCTTGGCACGGTTTCACATCAAAGATGGCGGGGGGCCAGAAGGGGACGACTTAGGAGAGTACGTCGGGGATAGCAGTCTTCTCCATCCCCTGCTTCTTTTCTTCTCTGCCTTTTGCCACCACGATTTTTTAACAAATAATAAACAACCCCTGCAAGAAATAAACACCCCTTTAAAGTGGATCTGCTGCAGTGAGGCAGCAAGGGCAGCCTTTGGTGAGGCTAGATAGAAGGGGAGTGGTATTGAAGGGCACAAACGACGGCTGTGTAGGGAAACTCCAAGGCTCTGGTGAGACTTCAAGCAGCACTCCAGTGAAGAGATGATTGGCAGCTTTATCCTTCGTTCATGGCAACGTTATCTTCTTCACATAGGAGACGGGGAAATGAAACCTCATTCATTCTTTCTCTTTTTGGCAGCAATAAATATGAGCCTTCTTTTTTAAATCCCCCCTTTCTCAACAATTAGACTTGATTTTTTATAGATATTGAGAACCCTTCTATTCTGTCCCTACCAGCGTAGAATCATGGCCTCTTCAATTTTTTCTCAAATTTCCTCAACACAAATATCCTATCATAGATTTGGAATAACAAAGATCTTTTCCTCAAAATCTCTCAAAACTTATCCACGTGAATATATAAGTTTAAATCTATTCAAACAGTATCTATCACATATCTTTCAACCATTTCACCCCTTTAACTCCAACAAGTAGTATCAATCTTCCAACAAGTAGCATCAAGATCCCCCAACAAGTGGTATATAGTGAAATTGATATAATGATAATTTAGATAATGTTTACCTTTTAACTTATATATGTTAGTTTTGTTTCAAAGTTAGTAGAGAGTAAATAATGACATTACATGGAGAAAGAGCTTGGAACTGTGACACTCAGAACTGAAAATCATCATAAGTGAGGTTTTGTAGTATAAAGATCAAGATTTGAAGGAGGTAGACCAAGTTGGCTTTAACATATACATACATGAGCATGCACATGTGTAACAACCTGCCTTAGTTGGCTAGGGGTCACCCAAAAATATGGAGGATATAAAAAAAATATACTAAGGTATAATGTAACGAAAATGATTAAATAAGAAATTCAAATATCTCTACGCATTTATTAATGATAAAATAAATCATGTTATATTAAATATAATATGCAACAATAATGCAAGGTAAACTAACAACACAAAAACAAATTCCACAACCACCAAATCGTTTCCCATAGTTACAATTATAACTCAAATAATATAAAGAAGAAGTCCAACTCTATCCATCAATTCTTCCAACCTGGGTTGGTAAGGGAACCACCAACCATACCCTTAACCATCAGTCTCAAGCTGCTCACCTGCGGCCACAAAACTGTGTTAGTGATAAAATCATTAAGTCATATAATTACATGAAATAAGTCAATATATTCCATATAATTACTTATCAAGTTTTTTAGTAATTATGAGCCTGTGCCAAACTCCAATTATACTGGGAGGGGTGGCCGCCCCATCCAGCTCCAATCCCATGTATACGCACACATGTTATGTGGCCTACGATCTATAGTTACTGATATTTACCATTGACTCACCCTCTCTGTATCACAAGTGCATACTGAGTCATCTTGTGCCATGACATTGTGCTCTATCTGCCCAACCAACCTAGCCCACCTTTCAAGTTAACCAGACCGAGTTAACTTTGCCTGAATTGGTCTGGTTTATCCCATTTGACTTAGCTCGCCATTTTCAAACATTTTCAACCTATTTTGGGCTATTTTTAATCAATTTTGGTAATTTGATAACCCCCTACATTAGTTTAGATGGATATTTACACTATTTAATATATTTTGACATTTTGAGTATTTTCTATATTTATTTATTATTCATTTGTTTATTTTCTATTTATTTATTCATTATCATTTATTTCATTTTATTGATATGTTTGTCGTGTATGATGAATGTTTATGTGATTATATTTTAACATTAATGATATATTTACTAATTAATATTAATATTAATCATGTTTACTAAATTATATATATTTATTCATTTATTTAATTATTTATGTATTTGTTTGTTTGAATGTATGTTATTATCTATTTGTATTAATTGTGTATTTTCGTATTAGATAGCTATACTATTATTATTGTTCATGATTAATTCATATTAACTATTTATTTATTTGTTTGTTTATTTATCAAGTTCTTATGTATTCATTTATTTATTTATATTTTTACTAACACGAGTATATGTGATATTTACACTTGTTTAGTAATGTATTTATATAGTATAATTATAATATTATTTTATGATTAGGACATTATTTATTTTCATGTATTTATTTTTTATCTATCTAACAATGAGTTTATTTATTTATTTATTATTTATTATTAATTTTTTTTATTATGTCTCAATTTATGTATGGATGTCTAGTTGTAAGTTAATTTAGCACTATTTTCTTTATTATGATGTATTGATGATTAATAACCCTCGTGATTAATAACCTTCAAGGATGAGATCTGTAAAACCCATGACTCGAATCAAAGTATTATATTCATGAACCAATCAGTTCGGCTGTTGGTCCAAGTTGAGTCAGTTTCAGAATAAGTACATTGAGCTGAGCTTGACGTGTGTTATGAGCCATGAGGGGTCAAGTGCACCCGAGTATATGGTGATAATATCAATAACATAGTAGGGAATTGAGTTATCAAAATATACTATAGTACACCAGATTTTTTATTTTATTTCATTCATTAAATAGTAGAAATTATAATTAGGTTGTTTACTATGTTAGGATGTGTTAGATAGAATTTTTGGGTGGGTTGGTAAGTCTAGAACATGTTATTTTATTTTATTGAGCATGTGTTATTTTAAAGTATTTTATCATATTTATTTTAAATATTTTTAGAATTTAATCATTATTATTGACTCGAGTCAGGAGCGAGTCAAGTTTTACTTGCAAAACTTCCCCCGACCACTTCTTCTTCTCCCCTGATATCCTCCTTCAAACTGCCGACCCTTGGTTTTTTATCCACCCCCGCCAACAACCACCTAGCCACCGCCAGTCACCACCACCACCCTAGCGCTTGCCGTTGACTTCCCCTCACTCCCTTCCTCCTCCTCCTTCCCTTTCTTCTCTAGTTCCACTAGCAGTCGCCACCGCTGCCGCTTTGCAAGTGTCCCTGCCAGCCACCATCTCCGACGACGACCTCCGGCAACCCTCCCTATCCCTTCCTCATCCTTCCTAGCCCTTCCCCGGCCTGTACAACGACATGTACGGCGACCCATGGTTACAACAGGGCCGCCACTTGCATGCATTGTTGCCGGCAACTAGCACCACCATTAGCCACACCGTCTGCTCCCCTAACAAACCTCAATCTCCCCTAGCCCTTCTCCCCACTCCCTAGCCGCTCCACCCACCTTGAGCCACCCTCCCCCTTGCCCATTTTGTTCATGGGACAGAAACCACAACTACCTTCTCCCTTCCATGGGCCATTTTTAAAAAAATTGGAATTGGAATCGGAATCAGTTTTCGAGGAAGTCATTGAATTGGATGGAATTGGTCTAAATCGGTTAAGAATCGGTTTAGTTGAATCGGTCCAAATCAGTCCTATACAAAAATTTCAATTTAGTCAAAATCGATGGGTTATTAGTTATAGAGCATGTCATTTGGATGTTGTGGTGTTTATTTTATTTTATGGGATTTTCCCAATTTTTTTGGATTTTTTAGAATTTATTATGAGTTAGTTATTATTCTTGACTCTATCCAGTATCGAGTTAAGTTTTATGTAAAAGTTTGCCACCAGCCACCCCTATACTTCTCATCTCCTCCCCAAACCCCCTGACACTTCTCCTCTTCACCCGCAAGCCCTAGCCGCCGCCTTGGTTGTTGCCATCGCCGCCGATGCCACCCTGCTGTCGATCGATGCTGCCCTGCCTTGCCATGCTATTGTCGTGTCATCTCGACCACCCTCCGCCACCATCCAGCCGTTACGATGCCAAAATCAAAATCAGCCTCAATTGTGCTTCTTCTCTTGACGTGATTGCCCGCCGTCTACACCGGATCGCTGCCACGGTGACGTCGACGCCTCTCTCCTCGACCTCCCAGACATTTCCCCCTACCTAGCGGCGTCACCGAGACCGATTAAAACAACTGACCCCCATAGTCTCCCGTAGCCGCCCTCACCGCTGCCATCTGGAATAGGTTTAAATCGGCCGATTTTGGAATTGGCTCAAATCGGGTGGAATCAGCTCAAATCAGCTGATTCACGAACCAATTTGAGTTGAAGACCGATTTACTCATTTTTTCCACTCGGATTGCCTCCGATCCAATTTTTGCCACAGTGCTCACAGCAAGGGCAACCACTGCCGTCACTACGTCACTCCAAAATCTCCGTATAATTGCCAACTTAGGTATACGATTTAATTTTAATTTTAATTTTATATGATTGATCATCGTTAGCAGTGCATCATTGTAGTTATATATTCATAACTTTGAATTGTACTGATTTTAGGATCTTGAGATTTGTTGCTTATGTTGTTGTAACTATGAAAAATAATTGATTAGTTAATTAAAAATATGTGCATGTCTATATTTGTTGTTAATTAATGTTGGATTATTAGACATGTGAATTACACATCTAGATCTAATGATTAAGTTGTCATAATAAGTATTAGTTATTAAGTTGTCATAATAAGTATTAGTTATTAACTAATTGTAGACCGATTAAGTTGTCAGCCGATTAAAAGAAATATGATCTTTACAATTAGTTAATTGATATATTTAAATTACATACTAGCAAATTTGTGGTGTTTATGGCATGATCCCCTAGGAATATAGATTCATATGACATGATTATTAGGATTGTTCAGATTGATCAGGATAGACATGGTTGCCTAAGTATTGTTTGATTTATCCATCTTTGCCATTCATGCATCATATGGGTGTACATGGGCTTTAGAATATAGACATATTTGTGTAGGTTCGGTGTAGGAGCTCACCGCATAGGCGTGATACCCCATTTGGAACTTCTACAAGGTCCGTTTAGGACTTATACTCTTGATTGTTGATCTCTTCGATTGTTGCTTTGGATTGTCTGTTGCAGGACATGTTAAATGGCGGTTTATCTAACCCCACTTAACATGGGCCATTTTAGCAAACAAGTTTCCAGAATTAATAAACCTTAAGGATGAAATTCCTCGAGTCTGATTTCGAAAACAAGATTCACTACAAGTTGACTCGCACATACCATGAGTGGGTGCACTTGCCAGTTACACCAGGCTATGGATCAGTGAGAGGGTTCTGCCATTCCTGAGGGATCCTGACTAACCGCGTTTTGAGTTCCTCATACCTAGAGAAGCATGGGGTTTATGGGAACAATTTAGTACAGTGCACTCCCAGACTTGTGGTTCAAAGGGTATTAAAGGTGACTGCTTGAGAGTACACGACCTTCATGCTCAAGGCTAGGAGAAATATGGAGGATTAGAAAGGGTTTAGGATATACTGGTAGTCCCGAGGGACCAGAAGAAAAGTAGAAAATGCCTAGAGAGGCATCATACCAGTCAGTTTGGGATTCCATCCAGACTATAGCTTGATGGCTAGTTAGTAGTTACCCTTATGAGAGTTCTATTGGAGTATATGCATGTTTTTCTTTTCACGAGAGTTAGTTCACATTGAGACTTTGATATTAATTATTTATGGACTAGTGATAACTATTGCTGATAGTTTTCTATTATATATGTAGGTGAGTAGATATGCCATACTTGACAAGTCAGGACTGACATCCTTGCACACACACATGCGTGGCGATAGGACACTTATTTGTGATGCTGGTGAATGTGTAAAACTTTTGATAAATATTTTGATGACGTTTAATACAAAGTTAACATTGTATGTGAATGTGATGGTAGGTGGATCAAGACCCTGTCAGGATTATGATAATGACAGAATGTGATGTTATGATGGGTCTTGTTATTATATATGTGTGTGTGTGTGTGTGTGTTGTGATATAATGTTAAACAAGATGGTTTCCTTATTGTGCTTTTAGGGAAAACTACATCTGTCTATTTATAGGATTTTTATAATATTTAAACCAATTGTGGTGTGATTTTTTGTTATCATATCATTCACGTAGCGTCTTGCTAGGTTGTACATTTCATACATTCATTGTGGCATGCTTTTCATCTTATGACTCTTAGAGTAGGTCCCTTCTACATAAGTATGGGTTAACCAAATTAATCAATTTGAGAATTTGTTTGGTGCCCCGTAAAATTTCTAGTTCGATTAATAGTAAACCGAATTTGGAGTGTTCCAAGATCACTTGAGTTCTTTTCGAAAACATGAACCACCACAAGTTGCCTTTAAGCTTATTACAAATCCATACCTTGACCTATATATAATTTTATTAAGTTTTCAATGAGACAAGAGATGGTGTGTAACACCCTAATTTTGGTTCACTTAAGAACCAAATCAAAAATGTTATGATCGAGGCGAATCATGTTCAAAGTTATCGGTTGGTACGACTCAATCGATGAAATAGATCGAACAACCTTCTTCGTGTCACGAGAATGGAAGACATTGTCAAATATGCATCAAACACATCAAATATAAATAAAAACAAAAACGTAAATAATTGCATTGAGCTCAAGTGTGTGTAGCATTTATCTTTCCTCCCACCAAAGTCGACTCAGGATTTGCAAAACCTACATATATTATATGAAAAATGTTAGTAACGAATGTTACTGGTATGAAAAATAACTAATATAAATAGGTAAATGGGTATTCCATTACCCACGAAAACATATAAAACTTCAAGAATGCCTCACATTGGGCGGTAAGCAAACATACTTAAGCAAGTGTTGGCTTGCATGCACGACTCATAATAATATTCATACATACAACACTTACGGCCTCACATCTTCCATATCACCTACCACGGTACTCGAGTGACAAAAGGAATAGTTATGTTAGTGCCACAAATTTCAGAAATGCTCTACATTATGCATTACCCTCATACACTGCACTAGCTTAGGGTTTCAACGAGTACTAGTTCGATTCATACATATCTTCGTACTACTCATTCTCTTATTCATGAAATTCATAAAAATGCGCGATAGGCTTTGGAAAGAGGCTTTTATCATAGATTTCTAGAGCTTTAGTTCAAAAAACAACAAGGGATCTTATCCTTTTACTTTTATTGAACATGCGCAGAAAGCACAGCTAAATAGCCTGACATCAGAGGGCTGTAATAAAATGCTATCGATGCTGTCCTACATATAAAACATGATTAAACATGAGACGCAAGGAGTCAAGTAGCGAGGGAGAATCCTGCGGTCCAAGCTCCAAGCGTATCTGCACGTTGATGGCGAGTTCGGACTCCGTAACCTACATTGGAACTCACTACGAAGTAAAATACCAACATCTTTATACAATGTATGCTCGTGGTGTCTGTTCATATCGTAAGTACATCACAACAAAGAAAACAATCCTAACAAACCTATAACTAAACATGTGGCATGCAAATTTAGAGATAATAAAAATAAATAAATAATAAATAAATAAACAAAGAAATGTACTCCTAGATAATTAGATAAACAATAAATACATGAACATAAATAATACTTTAATCATAAAATAATAACGTAATTATACTATATAAATATATAGGTAAACACGAGTAAATATCAATAGATACTCGTGTTAGTAAAAGTATAAATTAATAAATATATAATAATTTAATAAATAAACAAACAAACAATTAGTTAAATCATGTAATAGAAGAATACATAATTAAATACAAATAAATAATAACATACACGTGAACATACAACTAAATCAATAAATAAAAATAATTAAATAAAACAATAAATAAAGAAAAATCATTATAACATCCAATCATGCTAAATCATATAAATATGCATCTAAACTAATATAAAAGTTCTCGAATTACCCAAAACGGTTGAGAAATAGCCGAAAACATGCTGAACCGGATCGAACCAAGTTGAACTGTGCCAAATCAAACTGAACCAACTCTGTTTGGGTTAACTGGAAAATTTGGTTGGGTTGACTAGGCGGTCTTGAAGTTGGGCACGGACCAGTGACATGGACCGCGGGCACGACTAGGCGGGTAAACGGGCTGAACAGGGGGCGGTGGTGCCCATCACTGGAGAACGCAGGCGGCAGCGTGGCTAGGCTAGCCGCTGGTTGGGATCGAAAGGGGCGTCATGGCGGAGGTGCTGGTGGTGATGATAGGAGGAGTCTGGCCACTTGCTGGCTAGAAAATGGCCCGAAAGAAGGCAGTGTCACCGCCCAGCATGGCGACGTCCCCGTGTGGCGTTTGTGGCTGTGGTTGTCATCGTCGGTTGTCTCAAAATGTACATCTTGGCGAGGGGGTCTATGTCGGTGGTCGGATCGACCGGAGGCGGCTCACCGTCGTCGAAAAATGGCCTAATAGGTGGCAAGAGTAGTGATGAACATTGATAAAAAACTCAGTCGCCGATGGCGACTGCGGCTGTGCTGGTGGTTGTGTGTGGTATGAATGAAAAGCCAGATGCAAGGCAGTTACGACCGTGCCGAATGGGTGGCCTTAAGAGGGTTAGGGTCTCCCCGGCTGCTAGCCAAAGTGGCGGCAGTAGTACTGGTGGAAAATACTGAAAACTAGAGAAAACTTCTATAAATTGGTGGGTGATGCTAGGGTTGTGCGCGCGGCCAAGATCTTGCCATGTGGCACAATCTAGATGTCCGACAACTCGTGTCCTAGTGGGACCCACCTATAGGGTATATGCTATATACATATGCAGGGAAAGCTCGAATTGAGACTGTCCAAAGTCGAAGCTGACTCGAGTCCTAAAATTGATTCTATTGGCGGGAATCGAGGCAAGAAGGGTATTGGACCTCGAAACCTAAACGCAATCAAGATGGGCCCACAGGGGCAGAATCGAGTAATCTAAAATTCCTATGGTAAATGTAAATGAAATACCCAAATCTCCCAAATGGATGTTAAATGTTGCAATAGCCTAGATTTAGGCCTAAAATCTTGGCTAACTCAAAAAAATCATATGTATACTTCGTGTATACACTGTTAACTCATGCTCTACGGTATCATATCTGAGACTATCATATGCATGCCATGTGGGCTTCGTACTCAACCTCCATAACATGCTCATGTGGCCATGTGGGCTTCATACTCATTCTTAAAATTGTTCTAGATCAAGTTTGCTCGAACCGACTCAAAACTGCTCGAACTAGACAAAACTAAAATCGGGTAAAACCCCAAGCTGAAATTGGCCTCCTTATAAAAATTCCGTCCACGAAATGTCTTAGATCAATGCGATTGGAGGACTAAACTGAAGATGCCATATTGTTGACAAACTGGTAGCTCTACCTCAAAAGCTAGCTACACGTGGTCCAAACGTACCAACAGAAAGCTAGATCTCTGAACGTTGATGAAGCTCACTAGAAGGTTACTAACTGCTGGACAGAGCACACGTGCTCAAATCATCTAGCAAAACATGTCATACATGCTAGAATCATCTGACCATATATGCTCGAATCGTCTCACTAGACTGACCATGCATGCTCAAACCATCTCGCTGGACTAACTCTTAGGGTCACTGCAAACTATAGAGATTGAAACACAATGACCTCAGTGGGAAAACCCTAAGCTCACCCCTATGGGTCTACTGGGTTGTCGAGCAAGTACTCTAGACTGTAGGGTACTAGTCTAAACTACATCATGAAAAACTATATCGGTGTGAGGAATGCAGCCTAACATCTACCCATGTCTCTCTAATCCTCATCAATGCAATAGGTCAACTATATGTACCCTCAGGGCATTCTACTCCTAATTCTATGGCTATACTAGGGTGTCTTGCGAGTCCGGCTAGTATATAGTGGACTCTAGTAGCAAATAAAGGAGTTGTATGGCTCACTGTTGCCAGTCTAGGTCAAACACTCAGGTGTCTCTACAAGGAAAACTAGACTGCTTACTAGGTCTTAGCTAATTCAATCTGCAGTCTAGTATCTCACTCTATTCCATAGTGGAACAAGGATAGCTACTATGACTGTATTGCATACTATGGATCTGGTGGCTACCCATACAATGACTAACTACTGCTGAAAGGGTTTCTCTGTAATAGAATGGCACGAGAACACCAGTAAATGTACAGTGTGTCTCAATGAGTATGAAAATGCACACTTCATGAAATTGCGGAGTTTGCATCGAGTCTATGGCACATGCACTGGTCAATGTCTACTCCTCTTAACCATCTAGAAAACTAATGGTAGGACAGATATATTTGGAAGGGTGGGTGTAAAAATACTCGACTCCGTCTAGTTTTTATGGTCACATGAAAGAGACATGATCTCTCGTACAAAACTAGTCACACTCTTCTAGGACTCTAACTAGGTGTCTCATCCTCACGTGATCTAAAATCAGGTGTACTGGGAGAGTACACTAAGCTAAGAATATTCTATTAGATATGTATATCAATGGTGATGTGAGGATCTTTGTCTAAGTCACAATGGGGTAATTAAACTCTGTGTAGGATATTCGGTGACTCAAATATATAGATAGGTCCATGGACTTGTCTCTAAGATCATCATGATTGAACTCTGCCATAGGTGGCCAGCCTATGGAATAGCCAATCAATGACGAGTCTAAGAGACGACTCCTAAGCGGCTCTAGTTCGATCAACTAACAATGGGCATGCGTTTCTTGATACAGTACTAATCATGCACTTCCAAACGGATGGGGTTCAAAAGACCCAAAGAACCACTATCTCAACTCTAGTCTACGGGGACTTGTATTGAGGTTTGATAGTGTCTCGTCCATTCTTTAGTGGTATGTGCAACTCTCCAAATCCGGTTCATGCTTGTGATCCGAACCAGTATGTTACAGGCTCTGGTTAGGTCAGTTAACCCGAACCCAACTCGTGTGGATCCAATCTCAACGTCTTAAGATGAAGATATGACTTCCCATGCATGGATGAATGTATAATACCCTAACATGATACTACATGGATAACATGCAAACTAATTTGCACGCCAATACAATTACGATCAAAATGAATAAAAATTCTAAAATAAAATGCACAAAGTCTCCCTAAGTACAATTAGGGGTCACATTGTCAAAATAATATATAAAAACATATATGCATATATCAACAATTTTATTCACACAGAATCTAATCTACTGTATACTTATTCTGAAGCTTGGGTCGCAACCCACCTGTGCAATCTATTCACATTTCACATCATATCATCATGTCTAGAATTTGATCACATCATATCACCATGTCTTAGCAATTAATCAAATCATTATCAATATAATAACATCATAAATAAAATATTAACCACTCTATCAACTAAAATGTGTGTGCAAGCGACATCAGTGCTCCTTCGCCCAGGCTGGTACATCCAACTCCTAGTTGTCACATGCATATAGTATAAAAACACGTCAGTAACAAGCGTTAATAGTCCAACATTTAACTATAACAAAATGGATATGAGAGCAAACTATCATATGAAAGAAAACACTCGTATACTTCTCGTAAACTCTCTGAAGGGCATCTACTGAGGAGCTACTGCGCTGCAGACCCAGTAACATCCCGAACTGTTTGCTAAACTGATGTTTCTTTTGGCAGTCTTCTCATTTCATTTTTCTCTAGTCCATCGGGACTACATGTATGTCCTAAGCCCTCTCCTTTCCTCCATAATTCTCCTGGCCTTGAGCATGAAGGCTGAGTACTCTTAGGCAGTCACCTTTAGTACCCTTTGAACCACAAGTCCGAACGTGCATTGTACTTAATAGTAACTGTAAACTTCCACGTTCTCCGAGTGTAAGGAACTCAAACGCAGAGTTATCAGGAACCCTCAGGAAGAAGTCTTTTCACTAATCCAAATCCCGCTTTGATTGTCACGGCATCCGCTCATGGTACGTGCAAGTCGGTTTTCCCATCGTTCATCTCACTGAAAACTTGATAAAATTATATGTATAGGCCTAGGAAGGGATTCATAATAGGCCCGCAGGTAACCTAAGCTGGATCTGAGTTTTGAAAACAAACTTGAGGGATCTCATCCTTGAGGGTTATCAATTTGGAAATAACGTGCAACTAAATGGCCCGCATGGAGTGGGATGCAATAAATCCACCACTCGACATGTCCGCTTACTTGTAAAACAAAATATGATAGAGTATAGAGATAAAACAAGAAGCGAGTCCTAACGGACATGGTAGAAGCTCCAAGCATGTCCTTGCACCTAGGCAGCAAGTTCCTACTCCATATCTACACATCAATCTAAAAGCTAACGCCCACTAATTGAATGATGCATCAACACAACATGAACATTACACACAACGCAATCATCATCCATCACAATCAACAATCATCAATGTGAAAATAATTCTAACTCATCCTATTCATATAAATTTTATTGTATTTTTCTAAGTTACATCGTAGTCGATTAGCAAGCTTAGATTTAATTTACCTCATTAGATCACTTAATAGGCATTCACTATTAATCACATCAAGCAATCATCACTTCATTCATAGTCAGACATTTATCATGACAATTAATCAATCCTAGTATGTTGTGTTAACAATCATCAATTTTAAATAATTTAACTCGGAGGTAATTATACCTCTCACTGTCAACAATTTGTGATGGTGTCACGTGTCTCAGAGCTCGAATTTAGTGCTCGTTGGCATCCGAAGTGCAATCAGATTCGACTGGATGAGCGCTGTGGAAGATCCGGTGAATTCCAGTGATCCGGTTTTCAGGTGGGTTTTGGCAGTTTTCTGGCAATTTCAGTGGTTTTTCAGCATCTTTCTAATGGTTTTCCAGCGGCGTCTACTGACGAAATAGCAGGGTATTGGGTACCAGTGGAATCGGCTTGGCAAGACCAACACTTCTACGACATTGACATGGTCAGCGAAGGTGGCGGCTCGCCAAAAAATGGTTAAAATTGAGGCAGTTGGTGGTGGGTGTCTAGATCCGGCCGGCCTGGGCTACAATGGGCTCTGCTCCAGTTGGGAGGGGTCTTGGTTTGGTCAAAGATGTCAAGCCAACCACTAGATGGATGGTAGAATCTGCGGTGCCAGCGCAACGTGTGTGTGGCGCTAGGGCGGCGATCCGGTGGTGTGAAGGCTGGATGATGGCTGAGGTGCTCGGGGTGGCTTGGCAACGCTGTAGCGGGACTGGGGTGACGTCAAGAAAAGGAGGCAGTGTGGCAAGGGTTTGGACGGGAAAGGTGTTGAGGAAAGAAGAAATAGCTGGGGGGTGATATCGTAAATATGACTTGACTCAACTCTATCTCGAATGAAGAATAATAACTAAATCGTAATAAATTGTAGAAAAAATCCATACAAATAGGGAAAAATCCCAAACATTATAATAAATTTCATAACATCACAATGACATGCTCTATAACTATTAAACCAACCAAACTACTCATAACACATCCTAATGCTATAAATGGCTTAAAACTAATTCTATGATCCACTATATATGTATAAAAAGTAAACTGACATACTCTCATATATTCTGATAACTCATTCATTTCTACTATATTCATGATGTAATCATCATATACTCAGGTACACATGACCCTCATAGCTCATATACGAGACCGGTATCGGCTCAATACACATGTTTTGAAACAAACCTGACTGAAACCGACTGGTGAACCGATCAGTTCATAAGCATAAAACCTTGACTCGGATTGCGGGTTTTACATTATGTGGTGTAACGACCCGGCCATTTTTCACAACATTGTGGGCCTAGCTGGCCAGGTGTTACCAAAATAAAACTACTAAATGCCGAGTAATAAGTTATAAAATAATGGTTCCCACAGTCTTAGACCATTTCCCATAGCCACATTTATAACTCAAAACAAAATAAAAAGAAGTCCCATTTATTACCCATTCTCCTAACCTGACTATCCTATCATACTTTTATTCTACCTTATTTGAGCTGAAATCAAACAATCTTGATTGGCCTACATACCCATGTCGGGATCAAGCTCGATGTAGTTCAATTGGCTGATGGGTTAGTCCATCGTGCCACTATAAAATATTAGGCCGATAGGTCAGTCCATCGTGCCCCCTTATTGGCCGATTGGTTCATTCCATCGTACCCCCTATTATGTTGTAGTTCTATTGGCTGATGGGTTAGTCCACCGTGCCACTATAAAATATTGGGCCGATGGGTCAGTCCATCGTGCCCCCTTATTGGCCGATTGGTTCATTCCATCGTACCCCCTATTATGTTGTAGTTCTATTGGCTAATGGGTTAGTCCACCGTGCCACTATAAAATATTGGGCCGATGGGTCAGTCCATTGTGCCCCCTATTGGCCGATGGGTTCATTCCATCGTACCCCCTATTATGTTGTAGTTCTATTGGCTGATGGGTTAGTCCACCGTGCCACTATAAAATATTGGTCCGATGGGTCAATCCATCGTGCCCCCTATTGGCCGATGGGTTCATTCCATCGTACCCCTTATTATGTTGGGCCGATGGGTCCATTCCACCGTACCCCCTATTGGCCGATGGGTCCATTCCATCGTACCCCCTATTGGCTGATGGGTCCATTCCACCGTACCCCTTATTGGCCGATGGGTCCATTCCACCGTACCACTTATTATGTTGAGCCAATGGGTTCATTCCACCGTACCCCCTATTGGCCGATGGGTCCATTCCACCGTACCACTTATTAGGTTGAGCCGATGGGTCCATTCCACCGTACCCCTATTGGCCGATGGGTCCATTCCACCGTACCATTGTATTAGGTTGAGCCGATGGGTCCATTCCATCGTACCCCCTATTGGCCGATATTTATTTATGGACTGTCTGTTCCATTCTAACATGTCCATTATTAGATTTTGAACAGTGCGGCTAAAAAAAATAGGGTTTCTTGAAACTAGTCAAACGTGAATTTCATATCTGCCATCTAATTTGCAACCATACAATATCTCAACACCCAAAGACCTATTGCAATTTATACCAAAAGTTCCAGCAACTTAGCAAGGTATTTCTAATGAATTTATGCGTTGCAACCATGCATGTAAGAGTTCTAATGGAAAAGAAACTAAGAAGAAGTATGAAATACTTACACCACAATGGCAAGGCACCGGAGAGGAGGCAAGAAGGAGTGGACTCCCTTTCCTCCCTAACCCCCTCCTCCTATATATATATGCTTCAACAAGTTCCTCAATTAAATTCTCACATCTATTCATGTATAGGTATTCCCTAGGTTCAACGAGTCCCTTTATTAAATTCTCTTACCCCATCATCCGTTCATGAATCAGTATTCTCTAGGTTGGGTTCGTCTTCCCTAATGCCAGAGTTTTGCCTTACGTCTTCTCTAAGGTTAGGGTTTAGCTTTACGTTGAACCGTGACCGGTCTACTTGATAACCAACCATATCCATTCATCGAAAATAATATTTCATAATACTTAGGTTCAAGTCTTGAAATAAAAATTTTCACATATTTTCACGGTTCTTACAATCTCCCCAACTTAGAAATATTTCATCCCCGAAATATTATAATACCAACAGGATGATCATGATTAACTATATCTTCGGAACCTCAGGTTGCTCTTGTTGTTGCTTCGGAGGCTGACGACAGTCCTTATGTATGTGTCCTGTCCTTCCGCAATTGTAGCACCGACGGGGCTCAGTGCATTGCCCAGAATGCATCTTGTTCCAATTTTTACATAGCCGACACGGAATCTCCTGAAACTTCCTTTTACGGTTCCCATCGACATTCCGTTATGCTCAAAAAAATTTTTTTTCTCAATGATTACTTAGGTTTGTTAGTGAGTCCACTAATTCACTAATGACATACCTCATTGGAGAAAGATAAATATTGGACTCTTCAACAAGGTACTTGAGTCATAAGATGTGAGCTTTTGGGAAACCTTGCTCTGATACCACCTGTAACGACCCGGCCATTTTTCACAACATTGTGGGCCTAGCTGGCCAGGTGTTACCAAAATAAAACTACTAAATGCCGAGTAATAAGTTATAGAATAATGGTTCCCACAGTCTTAGACCATTTCCCATAGCCACATTTATAACTCAAAACAAAATAAAAAGAAGTCTCATTTATTACCCATTCTCCTAACCTGACTATCCTATCATACTTTTATTCTACCTTATTTGAGTTGAAATCAAACAATCTTGATTGGCCTACATACCCATGTCGGGATCAAGCTCGATGTAGTTCTATTGGCTGATGGGTTAGTCCACTGTGCCACTATAAAATATTGGGCCGATGGGTCAGTCCATCGTGCCCCCTTATTGGCCGATTGGTTCATTCCATCATACCCCCTATTATGTTGTAGTTCTATTGGCTGATGGGCTAGTCCACCGTGCCACTATAAAATATTGGGCCGATGGGTCAGTCCATCGTGCCCCCTTATTGGCCGATTGGTTCATTCCATCGTACCCCCTATTATGTTGTAGTTCTATTGGCTAATGGGTTAGTCCACCGTGCCACTATAAAATATTGGGCCATTGGGTCAGTCCATCGTGCCCCCTTATTGGCCGATTGGTTCATTCCATCGTACCCCCTATTATGTTGTAGTTCTATTGGCTGATGGGTTAGTCCACCGTGCCACTATAAAATATTGGGCCGATGGGTCAGTCCATCGTGGCCCCTATTGGCCGATGGGTTCATTCCATCGTACCCCTTATTATGTTGGGCCGATGGGTCCATTCCACCGTACCCCCTATTGGCCGATGGGTCCATTGCAACGTACCCCCTATTGGCCGATGGGTCCATTCCACCGTACCCCTTATTGGCCAATGGGTCCATTCCACCGTACCACTTATTATGTTGAGCCAATGGGTTCATTCCACCGTACCCCTTATTGGCCGATGGGTCCATTCCACCGTACCACTTATTTGGTTGACCCGATGTGTCCATTCCACCATACCCCCCTATTGGCCGATGTGTCCATTCCACCGTACCACTGTATTAGGTTGAGCCGATGGGTCCATTCCACCGTACCCCCCTATTGACCGATGGGTCCATTCCACCGTACCACTGTATTAGGTTGAGCCGATGGGTCCATTCCACTGTACCCCCCTATTGGCCGATGGGTCCATTCTACTATACCACTGTATTAGGTTGAGCCGATGGGTCCATTCCATTGTACCCCCTATTGGCCGATATTTATTTATGGACTGTCTATTCCATTCTGACATGTCCATTACTAGATTTTGAACAGTGCGACTAAAAAAAATAGGGTTTCTTGAAACTAGTCAAACATGAATTTCATATCTGCCATCTAATTTGTAACCATACAATATCTCATCACCCAAAGACACCACAATGGAAAGGCAGTGGAGAGGAGGCAAGAAGGAGTGGACTCCCTTTCCTCCCTAACCCCCTCCTCCTATATATATATGCTTCAACGAGTTCCTCAATTAAATTCTCACATCTATTCATGTATAGGTATTCCCTAGGTTCAACGAGTCCCTTTATTAAATTCTCTTACCCCATCATCCGTTCATGAATCAGTATTCTCTAGGTTGGGTTCGTCTTCCCTAATGCCAGAGTTTGGCCTTACGTCTTCTCTAAGGTTAGGGTTTGGCTTTACGTTGAACCGTGACTGGTCTACTTGATAACCAACCATATCCATTCATCGAAAATAATATTTCATAATACTTAGGTTCAAGTCTTGAAATAAAAATTTTCACATCTTTTCACGGTTCTTACAATTGCGAGATCCCTCAACTTAGTCCCACATCTAATACCTACTAGGAGAAGATCCTGTTTATTAGTGGGAATGGACTAGAAATCTTTAACTTTTGGGGTACCCATTTTAAAGAAATGACTTTGCCCATTACGTTGCACTTTGGGCTGGGTCGTTACAAATGGTATCAGGGCCGGTCTGGTTCCTTGTTAGATGGTGGGATGGACTAGGGACGTTGGCTAGGCTACCGGTCACGGGCCAAGAAAGGTCGTGGGCTAGGGCTAGCAACGGGCCAAGACTAGAAACGTTGGTTAGGCTGCCGGTCACGGGCCAGAAAGGATATGGGTTGGGCCTAGCAATGGGCCAAAAATAGGCATTTCGGGGACGAAATTTCCTAAGGTGGGTGGATTGTGAGATCCTTCAACTTAGTCCCACATCTAATACCTACTGGGAGAAGATCCTATTTATAAGTGGGAATGGACTAGAAATCTTTATCTTTCGGGGTACCCATTTTAAAGAAATGACTTAGCCCATTACGTTGCACTTTGGGCTGGGTCGTTACATGTGGCCTGCTATCCCATACCAATTTGTAGTACTAATCTTGACTCACAAGACTACTACGGCTGTGGTAGACTCTCAAGCAAAGCTATCGGTTGAGATGAGCATGCACTGGTATCCCTCTATCTGGTCAGCATGGTATGGTCTGAGTAAAGTCCTTATTTGCATCGGTCCCAAGCTGGGGGTGAAGTTGTCTCCTCCAGACTGGGATCCTATTGGCTACCTACACTGTAAGTCCTAAACAGTACCACGAAGGTACCTCCTATACTCGGAAAAAATGCTAAATCCTATAGATCAAGGTAATAAAATAATTGTGCTGGTGAAACACAAGGAAAACAATGTTTCCCCAATGGATGCTACCTCACTAAACCCATCATCTTTGCCAAAATTCTAATATGAGTCGAACTCCTCTCATTGGCTGAGGTCACACTGCATGTCTGACCATCTACATGATTTGTCTAACTCATACATTTGCTGTCATGATGACTAAATAATTAGACCAATGTGGCCATCTCATCTGGAGGTCACATTGCCCTGTTCTTGGACTATGTCCATGAACATCCCTAAAAGAGTCACTAGCACTATCAATGATCCCTATAAGACTATCACTAACCCTATTTTGGAATACGCATCTGACCCAAGGATGTCAAGTCAAGGCGATGGTATGTAAGATGGCTAGTGAAGTCAATCCTGTGCCATCATATCCAAATAATTCTAGCGCGCCTAACTTTTCTCTATCTGGTTAATGTTACCATAGCAGTATCTTGTACTCAATCTCCGACCCAACTTTGCTCTCAATGCTATGACATGCGGTCTTTGTGCAAAGCGAAGAAAATCCTCAAGTAGTTATCCTTCTATAGGATGTGGTAACTACTTGGCCCTTACTTCCACTACAACTACTGACTCGGCTGGTGATAGTGCAATACACAGACGGTGGTTGTGTATCACAGACAGTAGTAGTGTGCATTCGGTCAGTGGTAGTGCATCATAGATGATGGTTGTGCTACTTGGATGGTGTTTGTGCAACTCAAATGTTGGTTGTGCTACTTAGACGGTGGTTGTGCAACTCAGTTGGTGGTTGTGCTACTCGGACAGCGGTTGTGCTATCTAGGTGCTGAAGTTTGATCCCGATCATGTACATCGTGAACCCATTATTATCTCTGGCATGTCTTCCTCCATGTGTTTGTAACGACCCGGCCCAAAGTGCAATGTAATGGGCTTAAGTCATTTCTTTAAAATAGTTAACCCAAGTTAAAGATCTATAGTCCATTCCCACTCATAAATAAGATCTTCTCCTAGTAGGTATTAGTCATGGTCTCCTAGTTTGTTCTGAGATTAGAAATCGTCTCCAACCTCATTATGAGATTAGGTGGTCTTCCAATTCATTTTGAGATTAGTCATGGTCTCCCACTTCATTTTGAGATTAGAAATTGTCTCCCAGCTCATTCTGAGATTAGAAATTTCCTCCCAGCTCATTTTGAGAACAGGTCGTCTCCTAATTCATTTTGAGATTAGTCATGGTCTCCCAGTTCATTCTGAGATTAGAAAGTGTCTCCTAGCTCATTCTGAGATTATTGGTCTCCCAATTCATTTTGAGATTAGTCATGGTCTCCCAGTTTATTTTGAGATTAGAAATTGTCTCCTAGCTCATTCTGAGATTAGGTGGTCTCCCAATTCATTTTGAGATTATTCATGGTCTCCTAGTTCATTCTGAGATTATAAATTGTCTCCCAACTCATTCTGAGATTAGGTGGTCTCCCAATCCATTTTGAGATTAGTTATGGTCTCCTAGTTCATTCAGAGATTAGAAATTGTCTTCCAGCTCATTCTGAGATTAGGTGGTCTCCCAATTTATTTTGAGATTAGTCATGGTCTCCTACTTCATTCTAAGATTAGAAATTGTCTCCCAGCTAATTCTGAAGTTAGGTGGTCTCCCAATTCATTTTGAGATTAGTCATGGTCTCCTAGTTCATTCTATGATTATAAATTGTCTACCAACTCATTCTAAAATTAGTGCCGACAAGGCTACCGGTTTGGGAAAATACAACATTTCATAGAGTTATACTAGTTTGGGGAAATACAACATTTTATATAATTATACCAGTTTTGGAAAATATAACATTTAAAATACTTATACGGACAATACAACATTTCAAATAATTATACGAACACACATAATAATTTGAAAGGTGCGGCCCCGTGTCAGACTGAGTCAATTCCTTAACCCCGATTGCATTACAATGCACAGTGCTTGAATCTGGGCTCAGGCCGACCAAGGCTCCCAATAAGGGAAAGTATAACATTCCAAATAATTATACAAGCCAGATATTTCGAACTTGCAGCTGCGACCAATGATCTTAATCTGAACAAGAATATAAAATTATAAATAAGTATAATTTTGTTCGAGTAGAAATGCAACTAAATGTCTAATATGTATATCACTATTAAATTTCAACAATATTAAATATTAAATTATCCATGTGATATAATCATTTAAATCCTACTTTACATTAATTATCTAGATTATAATTAACACTTAACAAATAAAAAAATTACTATCAACTTATAAAAATATCTAATTACTATTATTAGTATATTTTCTTTAAGACGATAATTACTTAACCACAATCTTAATATTTTAGTTTACGGTTTTAAATCTTTAATCGCTATCCTTATTCATAACAATTTAGTTAAATAAGTTGTATGATTAAATTATTGAAAATAATTTGTATTATTCTAATTTAAAAATATTCTTAATACAATTATTTGAAATTATTTGACTCAATAAAATTTTAAATTTTATTTATTTTCATTATGCTATTTAGGTTCGACGCTAGTTATTTCTACTCGACTATAGTTTAATAACCAATTTTCTATATTACTGACTCATTATTAAAATAATCACTTTATTTACCTAATATGAAATTTAATATGGTAAATGTAAAATCTTTATTTTATTAATTACTTATCACTATCCAATTTAATTTAAACGCTTGTTGTTTGCCGATTAATTAGCGACTTTTTATCGTTACCGTATTTTTATTACTTATGTCCATGCCAATTTCGTCTAATAATTAGTTAGTTTATTATCTTTAAACCATAACCCATTAGAATAATTTCTTTTAATGATCTATTACGAGTTAGTTTTATTTTTAACTTGAGTCGGTATCGAGTCAACCAATTTTTACAAAACTGTCATCTTCTTCTTCTTCCACAAGGTTGTCTTCTCTTCTCATACCTTCTTCTTTGCACCTGACCAGACCTTGGCACCACCACTGGTCACGTCCTTCTTCAATTCCCCAGCAACCCAATTGAACAACCATATAAGCATCCCAACTAGACATCAACAACAACATAAAAGCAGGCAAAGATGAAGCCTAACGTCAAAGTTTTACAACAGCTATCCAAGGCAACGTCCTGCACCAAACCAGGCCTGATATCTTCCTCTTCAACCCAAAACCAGACCACGTCCTTCACTACCTTCCCTACCTTCCCTACCAATCCAATTTGAAGCATAAAGCTTGTGCTTTACAGCAGCTATCCACGTCATACTCCGTTCTGCACCAAGGCGAGTGACTCCTGGCCAGCAGCACCACCGGGACTGCAAGGTGCTCTCCGTCCGGCTAGCAGCACCGCCCGGAACACTTCCCTTCTCCCTGCATGACAACCCAATGTCAAGGCCAAGTGCTGTGAGCATGTATTCCATTAGTCTTTGGCCAGCAAACTGGCCTGGAAGTCTGGAATCTCCCACAGCATCGTACACTACAACTCCGCCCATAACCACTGAAATTCCGCCACCCATCAGAACCCAGGGACAAGGCGACGCCACCCTTCGACCCAACAGCAAAAGAGGTTGTCGGGGGTGTGAGGGCTGCCTTGAAATCTTTGTTTACAGTAGTCTATAATTGCCCAACTTCAGACCCGTCGGCCATGGCGAAATTCGATTCTCCAGTTTAGTTTTAGTTGTTATTGCTGATTTCAGACTTTAATTATCATGTTTACCAAGCTTATTATCAATTAAAAAAACATATGAATGCAAGAAAATAAAAAAGAGGGAGATAGGAAGGATACCCAAGCAAGGAATAAACACTTGCAAGGAAGAGGAGAACTAGGTGGCTAAGGTGAGGAAGACGCCCCTACACCCGTACATGAAAAATGGTGTCCTCTTTCAAAATTTATAAAAATGAAAAGGATGGCTAAGGTATGTGAAAACACCTGTATTTCACTTAACCAGGTAACCGGGTAAATAATAAAATGGGTAAATAATAAAATATAATAATTAATCGGGTAAAGAATATAACACGTTTGGTCCTTTCTGGACCGAGTTGAATATGTTAAAAAAAATTTTAATTTTTATTTCCACGGTCTTCACAATCTCCCCAACTTGGAAATATTTTGTCCCCAAAATATCATAACAGGCAATAGAACAAGTATGATTAACTTTATTTATTTTTCTTCGGGATTAGTTCATGCTACTACAATATGAAGCTCTTATACCACAAACAGGCTAGGGTATTTCCTTGCCGTTTCTTGTTCACTCTCCCATGTAGCTTCCCCTGACCCTTGATTTTTCCACAATACTTTTACCAAAGGAAATTCCTTGTTCCTGAGTGTCTTTATTTCTCTTGCCAGGATGAGGATCGGCTTTTCCTCGTAGGTTAAATTTGATTGTAGCTCTAAGTCTTCAAAATTTGTGATGATATGATCCTCATCCCGTACATATTTCTTTAGCATTGACACATGGAAAACATTGTGTAGTCCAGCTAGGCTTGGTGGCAATGCTAATCTATATGCACAATTCCCAACTCAATCCAGGATTGGAAACAGACCTATGAATGTTGGCTTCAACTTGCGTGATATTTTAAATCTGATCACCCCCTTCGTAGGAGATGTTTTTAGGTACACAAACTCCCCAACTTGGAACTCTAGGTCCTTCCTTTGAGTATCAGCTCCTCATCACCTATTTGTGATAGCTTAACACGATCAACTAAATCATTGGAAACAACCAAATTTGCTAGCAATCCTGTAAGTTGCTCCACCAGGTTGATAGCTACCACTTATGCTGACATGGCCCAAAGTCTAGCTAGCTACTGACTTTTGTCCACTTTGCCCTTCCGACTCAACGCATTGGCTACCACATTCGCTTTCCCTGGATGGTATAAGATTTGGAAGTCGTAGTCCTTCAAATATTCTATTCACCGCCTCTGTCAAAGGTTAAGGTCATTCTGGGTGAAAATATACTTCAAACTCTGGTGGTCAGTGAAGACTTTGAACTAGGCTCCATACAAGTAGTGTTTACAAATCTTCAGGAAAAAAACCACTGCTGCCAGTTCCAAGTCATGGGTTACATAATTTTGCTCATAAATCTTCAATTAACAAGAGGCATAGGCCACCACCTTACCTTCTTGCATAAGGACGCATCCTAAACCCAACCGAGATTCATCACTGAAGACTACGAATCCTTCATTACCTTTTGGCAGAGTCAAGATTGGTGCAGTAGTTAAACTCTTCTTTAGAGACTAGAAACTCTCCTCACACTTACTACTCTATTCAACTTGACTCCCTTCCTTGTGAGTTTGGTCATCAGCGATGCTACTAAGGAAAATCTTTAATGAATTTCCTGTAGTTACCCGTTAAACCAAGGAAGCTTTTGATATCATTGAAAACTTTGGTTGTGGCCAATCAGTGATTGCTTTCGCTTTTGATGGATCCACTACAATTCTGGCCTTTGAGACAATATGACCAAGGAAATTTACCTCCCTCATTCAAAAGTCACACTTTGAGAGCTTGGCGAACAGTTGATGTTCTCTCAGGACATGAAGAGTAATAGGCAGGTGCTTCACATGCTATTCTTCATTATTTGAATAGACTAGAATGTCATCCACAAATACGATAATAAACTTGTCCAGGTATGTGTGGAATACTGTGTTCATGAGTGACATAAAGGCCGTTGGTGCATTTGTTAGACCAAAAGGCATAACCAAAAACTCATAATGAATACCTCAGCTCAATTCTTCTAGAACTTTTCCACAGTGTATCGTTCACTATCATCCACAGCTGGCGGCACCACTTGTTAGACTACTGGTGGCATTGGGTTTGGAAGCTCCCCTCGCTCGCCCGGGTCAGATAACCTTGCCGCTGCCGAGTTTAAGGCTCCATTCCCTGTTACCACTCATGGTAATCGCTGAACAATATTTTAAACGAGAGAATTTGTATCTTCTAAAGCCTGCACTAGTCCTTGTATGGCCGTCAAGATTTGGGCAACCTCATTCTCTGTGTTCGAATTTGACTGCGCAGATCAGCTTGACTGTCTATGTGTGCCTGCCATCTGAAACATCGAACCATCATGGTTCATTATATGTTCTTGTTTTAGTTTTGACTTAGGTTTATAAGCTAATGCATTTTTCAATTTTTAACATAACACAATGGGAAAAGATAATTATTGGACTTTTCAACAAGGTACTTGAGTCATAAAATGTGACCTAGTGGGAAACCGGGCTCTGATACCACCTGTAACGACCCGCCTGACCGGACTGGGTGTTACATAAAAATATAGGCAATGTAAATGTAACATTCCAGAACATGAACTGAAATATAGCAAATAAGTCTCGCAACAGATAATACAAATCATAACAATAAATCATGTTCTCTAAAATATAAAATAACTGTCCCACAGTCTCGGACCGTTTCCCATAGCCACATATATAACACAAGAGAATAACAAGGAAGTCCAATTTTTTATAATCGATTCACGATACCTAGGTTGGTAAAATAACCACCAACCACACTTCAATTCTTCAGTCCAATGTTGCTCACCTGCGGAGGTAATTCCGCGTTAGTGATAAAACCACTAAGCCGCATAATTAAATGAAACAAGTCAATATATTCCCTATTATCATTTCACTCGTTATTATTATTATTATTACACAAGTCTTTAGTAATTATCTCTCAGGTCATTTTGAGATTAGTAATTTGTTTCTCAGGTCATTCTGAGATTAGTAAAAGTCATCTCCCAACTCATTCTGAGATTAGAAATCGTCTCCCAGCTCATTCTGAGATTAGGTGGTCTCCCAGTTCATTTCAAGATTAGCCATGGTCTCCCAATTCATTCTGAGATTATAAATTGTCCCCCAGCTCATTTTGAGATTAGGTGGTCTCCCAATTCATTTTGAGATTAATCATGGTCTCCTAGTTCATTCCGAGATTAAAAATTGTCTCCTAGCTCATTCTGAGATTAGGTGGTCTCCCAATTCATTTTGAGATTAGTCATGGTCTCCCAGTTCATTCTGAGATTAGAAAATGTCTCCCAGCTCATTCTGAGATTAGGTGGTCTCAAAATTCATTTTGAAATTAGTCATGGTCTCCTAGCTCATTCTAAGATTACAAATTGTCTCCCAGCTTATTCTGAGATTAGGTGGTCTCCCAATTCATATTGAGATTAGTCATGGTCTCCCAGTTCATTCTCAAAATAGAATTTTCTCTCAGCTCATTCTGAGATTAGGTAGTCTCCAAATTCATTTTGAGATTAGTCATGGTCTTCTAGTTCATTCCGAGCTTAGGTGGTCTCCCAATTCAGTTTGAGATTAGTCATGGTCTCCTCATTCTGAGATTAGTGCCGACAAGGCTACCGGTTTGGGAAAATACAACATTTCATATAGTTATACGAGTTTGGGGAAATACAACATTTTATATAATTATACCAGTTTAGGAAAATATAACATTTCAAATAATTATACGGGCAAGACAATATTTCAAATAATTATATAAACAATACAACATTTGAAATAATTATACGGACACACAACATTTTGAAGGTGCAGCCCCATGTTGGACTGAGTCAATTCCTTAACCTCGATTGCATTATAACGCATGGTAGTTGAATCTGGGCTCTGGTCAACCAGGGTTGCTAACAAGGGAAAGTACAACATTTTAAATAATCATACAAACCGGGATATTTTGAACTTGCAGCTCCGACCAATGCTCCTAATCCAAACGAGAATATAAAATTATACATAAGTATAATTTTATTTGAGTAGAAATGCATGTGACTAAATGTCTAATATATATATCACTATTACATTTCAACAATGTTAAATATTAAACTGTCCATGTGATATAATCATTTAAATCCTACTTTACATTATTTATCTAGATCATAATTAACACTTAACAAATAATAAAATAATTATCAGCTTATAAACAAATATCTAATTACTATTATTAGTATATTTTCCGTTTAAGACGATAATTACTTAACCACAATCGTGATAATTTAGTTTACAGTTTTAAATCTTTAATTGCTATCCTTATTCATAGCAATTTAGTTAAATAACTTGTACGATTAAATTATTTATAATAATTTGTGTTATTCTAATTTAAAAATATTATTAATACAATTATTTTATATTATTCAACTCAATAAAATTTCGAACTTTATTTATTTTGATTATGCTATTTAGGTTCGACTCTAGTTATTGCTACTTGACTTTAGTTTAATAACCAATTTACTATATTACTGACTCGTTATTAAAATAATCACTTTATTTACCTAATATTAAATTTAATATGGCAAAGGTAAAATCTTTATTTTATTAATTACTTATCACTGTTTGATTTAATTTAATTGCTTGTTGTGTGCTGAATAACTAGCGACCGTTTATCATTACCGTATTTTTAGTACTTATGTCCATGTCGATTTCCTCCAATAATTACTTAGTTTATTATCTTTAACCCATAACCCATTAGAATAATTATTTTTAATGATTTATTACATGTTAATTTTATTTTTAACTCGAGTCGGTATCAAGTCAACCCATATTTACAAAACTGCCATCTTGTTCTTCTTCTTCCTCAAGGCCATCTTCTCTTCTCCTACCTTCTTCTTTGCACCTGACTAGACCTTGGCACTACCACTAGTCACGTCATTCTTCAATTCCCCAACAACCCAATTGAACAACCATATAAACATCCCAACAAGGCATCAACAACAACATAAAAATAGGCAGAGATGAAGCCTAACGTCCATGATTTACAGTAGCTATCCAAGGCGACGTCCTACACCAAACCAGGCCTGATATCTTCCTCTTCAACCTAAAACCAAACAACGCCCTTCACTCCCTTCCCTACCAATCCAATTGGAAGCATAAAGCTTGTGCTTTACAACAACTATCCACGTCAAACTTCGTTCTGCACCAAGGTGAGTGACTCCTGGCCAGCAGTACCGCCAGGACTGCAAGGTGCACTTCGTCCTGCCAGCAGCACCACCGGGAACACTTCCCTTCTCCCTGCACGACAACCCAACGTCAAGGCCAAGCGCTGTGAGCATGCATGGTGTGAGTCTTTGGCCAGCAAACTGGCTTGGACGTCTGGAATCTCCTACAGCATCGCACACTACAACTCCACCCATAACCATTGAAATTCCACCACCCATCGGAACCCATGGACAAGGCGACACCACCCTTTGACCCAGCAGCCACGTCAGGGGTGTGAGGGCTGCCTTGAAATCTTTGTTTACAGTCGCCTAACATTGCCCAACTTCAGACCCTTCAGCCATGGCAAAATTCCATTTTCCAGTTTAGTTTTAGTTGTTATTGTTGATTTCAGACTTTAATTCTCATGTTTATCAAGCTTATTATTAATTAAAAAGACATATGAATGCAATAAAATGAAGAATAAGGAGATTGGAAAGATACCCAAGCAAGGAAGAAACATTGGTAAGGAAGAGGAGAACTCGGCGGCTAAGGTGAGGAAGACACCCCTATACCCGTACGTGAAAAATGACGCCCTCTTTCAAAATTTATAAAAATGAAAATGACGGCTAGGGTATGTAAAAACACCCGTATTTCACTTAACCGGGTAACCGGGTAAATAATAAAATATAATAATTAACCGGGTGAAGAATATAACATGTTCTGTCCTTTCTGGACCAAGTCAAATATATTAAATGTAAAAAAAAAAAATTTCCATGGTCTTTACAGTGTTTGTCTCAACCAAGGTAATTGCTACAACTTGACTTAGGATATCCACCCATATGTGCCTGATATAGATGGTGTTTGGATCATAGTGGTGACACATACAATGGTGATCTAATGCTGAGCTTACACATATCTCTTGAAATCTAGGGTGATTGCTCCTATAAACAATGATTGGTTCTTAATAGCTATCACTGATCTGGCCTTAATAGATCGAGTGACATCCGGTCAACCATCTAAATCTGCGGTCAAAGGTAATCTCGCTCATTGTGAATGTGTTCATGCCTCTATCTGTTGAAGAGTAGCCAATGATACTGTTAAGATAGACATACACCAGAGGAAGAAGGGGAGGTGGTGAAGTGTCCATGGGATTGTAGATCTACCTGGCTACTCACCCTCATCCACTGTTATCTCATTGAACTGGTCCATCTCAAGTCATCTGTCCAAACTTTCATGTGTGCTCCAAGTACCTCAATGGCTCTACTGTCATAACCACATCCTTCATCCACAAGGATCTATTTGATGGTCTATGTTCCCTACTGTAGACCTCAGACTATGCCTAATGGATCTGTTTAAAGCACTCGATGGTCCATGCTCATATGCAACAAAACTATCTGAGTATCTCCATACTACGAGCTCCCTACTGGTGTCATCTTTAATGACTCTGTCCAAAATGAGGACTATGACCTAAAGAAAGACTAATCTAGTGACATGCGGAAGGCGGGCAAGTATTACAATGTTGTTGCCAAAGTTCTAGGTATTTCCAGTCACCATATAACTCAACCTTAAATAACTAAGCATGTGGCCACTCATAAATCGTCTAAATCTCTCGAATGGTAAAAAGAAAGATGTGCCTCTAACCTTATCATGACATACTAGTAAGATCAATGCTGGCATCTACTAAAATCTTGATCTCATGTCCATCTAAAAATTTCTATTATTGTAGCATGTATTGCTCAGGTCTGACTGAGTAAAATCTGAAATACTAAGAAAATACAAAAAGAAATACATGTCGGATTGGCTAAGGACAGCTTCGCACACTTGTCTCAAAATAAAAGTCTTCCATTTCAATTTACCAAGACATGGCTCTGATACCAGCTTGTAAAACCCCAATTTTGGTCCACTTAAGAACTGAATCAGAAATGTTACGATCAAGTCAAATCATGTTTAAAGTTATTGGTCGGTACGACTCAATTGGTGAAATAGATCGAACAACCTTCTTAGTGTCATGAGAATAGACGACATTGTTAAATATGCATCGAACACATGAATATAAATAAAAAACAATAAAGTAAATAATTGCGTTGAGCACAAGTGTGTGTAGTGTTTATCTTTCCTCCCACCAAAGTCTACTTAGGATTTGCAAAACCTACATATATTAGATGAAAAACGTCAGTAGCGAATGTTATTGGTTCAAAAAATCACTAATTCAAACTGGCAAATAGGTATTCCATTACCCACAAAAACTTTTGAAACTTCAACAATGCTCATACTGAGTAAATAGCCCGACATTAGAGGGATGCAATAAAATGCCGCCGATGCCGTCCTATGTATAAAACACGATTAAACTCGACATGCAAGAAGTCAAGCAGAGAGGGAAAGTCCTACGGAATTGGTGTCCAAGTTCCAAGTGTATCTACACATCTACGACGAGCTCGGACTCCGTAACCTACATTAGAACCCACTACTAAGTAAAATACCAACATCTTTATATGATGCATGCTCGTGGTGTGTGTTCATACCATAAATACATCACAACAAAGAAAACAATCCTAACAAACCTATAACTAAACATGTGGCACACAAATCTAGACATAATAAAAGTAAATAATAAATAAATAAATAAATGCAATCATAGGTAATTAGATAAACAATAAATACATAAACATAAATAATACTCTAATCATAAAATAATAACCTAATTATACAATATAAATATACAAGTAAACACAAGTAAATATCAATATATACTTGTGTTAGTTATCATATAAATAAACAAATATATAAATAAATAAATAAATAAAATAAACAATAAATAAAGAAAAATTATCATAACATCCAATCATGCTAAATCATGTGAATATGCATCTAAACTAATATAGAAGTTCTCGAATTACTGAAAACAATCGAGAAACAGTCGAAAACAGGCTGAACCGGATCGAACCAAGTTGAACAAGACCAAACCGAACTGAACCAACTTAGTTTGGGTAACTGGAAAACTAGGTTGGGTTTACTAGACAAAGATGAACTGGACATGAACTCGACGCGGTTAGGTGGATTCGGACATAGCCAGGCGGACACAGGCACGACCAAGCATGTAAACGGGCAGAACAAGGGGGTGGCGGTCTGCATCACTAGAGAACACTAGCGGTGCGGCGGCTAGATTTGTTGCCGGTTAGGATTGAAAGGTGCGTCATGGCGGAGGTGCTGGTGGTGACAATCGGAGGAGTCTGGCCACTGACTAGCCAAAAGAGGGCACTGTCGTTGCGGGATTCAGCAATGTCGCTGTGCGGCGATCGCGGCTGGATCGGGGGTTGTCTCAAAATATAGATCTCAGTGAGGGGGAGCTATGTGGGTGGTCGGATCGGCCGGAGGCGGCTGACCATCGCCGGAAAATGGCCCGATATGTGGTGCGGCGGTGATGAATAGTGATAAAAAAACATGGTCGCCAATGGCAACTGCAGTGGTGCGGGTGGTCATAAGTGGTACAAATGGAAAGCCGGCTGCTAGGCTGTCACGGCCGTACCAAATGGGTGGCCGAAGGAGGTCCAGGGTCTCATCAGCGGCAAGCCAAAGTGGCAGCGGCGGTAAAGGTGGAAAACACTAAAAACAGGAGAAAACTTCTATAAATCGATGGGTGATGCTAGGGTTGAGTGCGCGGCCAAGATCTTGCCACGGAGCATAATCTAGATGTTCGACAACTCATGTCCTAGTGGGACCCACCTATGAATATAGCTATATACATCTGGATGAAAAGCTCAAATCGAGACCATCTGAGGTCGAAACTGACTTGAGTCCTAAAATTGACTCTATAGGCAAGATCGAAGGCAAGAAGGGTAAATGACCCTCAAAACCCTAAATGCAATCAAGATGGGCTAACATTGCACACTCGAGTAATCCAAAATTCCAATGAAAAATGCAAATGAAATACCTCAAAATCCCAAACGGATGCTAAACACTACAACAACCTAGATTCAAGCCTAAAATCTGGTTAACTCATAAAAATCTTATGTATACCTCATGTATACACTCTCAACTCATGCTCTACAGTATCATATGCTGAAACTATACTATGCATGTCAAACATGCTGCAGCCTTCATGCCATGCTCATGTGGCTATTTAAGTCCCATACTCATATTCTTAAAATTATTCTGGATCAAGTTCGCTTGAACCGAATCAAAGAGCTGCTTGAACTGGACAAAGCTAAAATCGGGTAAAACCCTAAAACTGAAACTGGGGTTTTACATGGTGAAAACCGACTCAGGCGTTACCAGCTCTCGATTAGTGAGAGGGTTGTTTATTTCTGAGGGACTCTAGCAACTCCACATTTTGAGTTTCCTCACACGTGAGAGAAGCGTGGAGGTCTCGCATGTACTATTTAGTACAATGCATGTACACTTACATGATGGTTGGAAGGGTATTGAAGGCGATTACCTGAGAGTACCTGGCCTTCATGCTCAGGGCTAAGAAAATGAAAAATGATGAGAGAGACATAATACCAGTTAGTTCAGGATGTTATCTAGTCTATAAATAGATGGTTCCTTAGTAGATGCCCTTATATAGAGTTCAGAAGTATGTAATGTGTTTCTTGTAAATAAATTATCACTCATTTTCCAGTTTAATATTTAGTTATCTAGACAAATGGCATAGACCAATGCTATCCGTTACTCATGATTTTCATATTTTATATGTAGGTCTTGTGTCCTGAGATGGCTTTGGTGGAAGCAAGATAAATGTACACACACTTGAGCTTACCGCAGGTTATCTTCCTTCATACTTTTTTATATTTAACGTGTATTTAGTATTGTCTTCCATTTTTTAGACACCAAGAGGGTTAGCTTCAATCTATATTATTGATCAAATCTTATATATTAGCAACTTTAGACATTGCTTGACTCAATCATAACATTTCTAATTCAGTTTTTAAATGAATCAAAGTTGGGGTGTTATAGGTATTGCATACACATGTTAGCCATAGGTTGAGTGTAAACATTCATATATTGGAATTTCTTAATGTGGGTATATTGTAAGACCTTTAAAAGTTAGTCCAATATCCAATACCCAATGGGATAAAATTTGATTTATTAGTAAGAATGGTCCATAGATGGTAAATTTTGGTTAACTATTTTTTAAAAGATGACTAGAGCCATCTGTATGCACTAATTAGCCTGAGATAATTACTGTGATGATAATAGTGCCAACCTAGTTATGTATTGGATAGTGTGTTAGATTGGGAGTGGGCTAGGCTATTAGTTATAGGCCAAGTATAGGAATTTTGATGATGATAATTTTTAAGTTAAGTAGATAAGACCCTTAAAATTAGTCTCACGTATAATACCTAATGGTGTAAATTTTGGTTTATTAGTAGAAATAGATTATAAATCTTTAATTTTGGTTAATTATTTTTAAAGAGATAACTTTGGACCATTAGTTATGATCTCAAGTCAAAAGATTACACCTAGAAAGGAAAAAAGAAAGAAAAAGAATAAAGAGCATACTATGCAATCACCGTTCTTCATAAATAAGATCTGAAATATTCCCTTCATATGTTTTTTGCATGATTCACTATTATGATTTTGGTTGATAAATGGTGCATTTAAATTAATAATGTGGGCGTTCAATTTGGATCGCATGACTATACTTTTGGGATTTTCAGATCTAGGGTGTGCTTTGTCAAAGTAAATTATATATTATATTGTGCCTGTGTTTTGATTGGAGTTTGTAAGGGATGTTTAGGAAAAATGGATCTAAGTAAGGGGGTGTTGGTGATGTTTTTTTGTTTTTCTCGCATTTGGTTTTTGTTTTAACTTTTCGTAAAATATAGGTTTGTAGGTGTTCAATAAAATGATAATTTATTTTCACCTTTAACCTTTGTGTTAATTTTGTCTGAAAATTAATAAGAAGTAAATCACTCGTGGAAAACGGCCTATTGCCATGACGAAAATTGTGACAAGCTTTTCACTTACTTTGCCACGGAATTACTGTCACAAATATTTGTCAATAATATCACGACAATATATTTAGTCACTGAAATTTTGTGACAAACAATTGTGTTTAAATTATGACACATAATTTTTGTAACAACTCCGTTGCAAATTTAACAAATTTTGTTTTTGTAAAACAAAAAATACTTATCGGATAATTTTCGTGAAATAAAGTTGGGTCAAATATTTATAAATTTTATATAATATTTAACAAAAATTGTCACAGTTATTGTCGTAGAAAAACCATGACATACTCCAAATTTTCTTTATAAATAGAAAAAAACTGTTTATAGTCACAGTTTCAGCCACAGATAACCCATTAGTAATTTAATAAAATAATAAAACGTTATTAAAGAGGGGAAGGGAAGGGAATTGATGCACCGCCTCAGCTCCACTGCCTCCATGCGGCTACCATGTAAGTGCATGTGTAAAACCCGTGACTCGAGCCATTGTTTTACGTTACCGAACTAGTCGGTTTGACTGTTGGTTCGAGTCGAGTCAGTTTCATGAACCACGTGCTGAGTTGAGGCCAGCCGTGAGTTATGAGCGATGAGCGTCAGGTGTACCTGAATATATGATGATAACGTTGAGAAAATGGTGAGAAATAAGTTATCAGAATATATTAAAGTATGTAGTATTTTTTTCTTTTTATATGTTTAATCGTAGAAATAGTTTTAGGCCGAATAACGCATTAGGACGCGTTGGATTATATTCCGGTGGGTTATTAGTTATAGAGCATGTCATTTGGATGTTGTTGTGTTTGTTTTATTTTATGGGATTTTTTTTCATATTTTTCTAGATTTTTTTAAAATTTATTACGAACTAGTTATTATTTTGACTCGAATTAGAATCGAGTCAATACTTATTTACGATTTTGCCATTGGAGTATTTCACCTCCTTTCCCGACACTTCCCTACCCAAACCCTACCGCCGCCTTGTACTCGTCATCGTCGTCGACGCCACACTGCCGCCGATCATCACCGCCCTACCTTGCTATGCCGTCGTCGTGCCGCCTCGACCACTGTTTTGCCGCCACGATGCCAGAATCGCCCCACAAGCTGTGACGCTCTCCTTGTCAATTCGCCGCCGTCCGAGCCGCGTCGCCGCCACCGAGTGACCTCGAGGACCACCCCCTTAACCTCCCCAACGTTTCCCCCTTACCTAGCACCGCCGTCAGAAGCTCAGCCATGGGCCTGATCAGAACGACAACCGCCTCGACCAAACTTGACGCCGCCGCCGATGGTCATCGCCACCGCAGCCACCCTTACCGTCACCACCATTGGGACGAGCTCGTTGAGCCGGTGCTAACCCTTGCCCCCCGATTGCCCCGTCGGAAAACCGCCGGAAGTCACCGGAAAATTGGATTCACCGAAATTCGTCAGAAATCACCTGATCTTCCGCCGAATCCCCCCATTAAACCCTATCAAACTTTGGACGCCATAGGGTGATGAATTCGAGCCACGAATCACACGAGGTATAATTTATTTTAACTTAATTATTTAAAAGTTTTGATTATTAGAATTGCATGCTAGGATTGGTGAATTGCGTGTTGTAATTATATATATAAATGTAGATTTGATTAGGGATAAAATATGAAATATGTTTGATTTAGTGGTGTTAAAAATGGAAGTTAAGAAACTAATTAGGGTAACTAAGCAATGATTATGATCTAATTTAAACTAGCCTAAGTAGACATGCTAGAATTGATATAGGTTGATGTGTGTTGATTGATACGTGATGGGTGAATGTGTGATATAGGATGTATGACTGCATCATGAGCGGGTGTTAGTATTTAGTTTCGATGTGTAGGTCGGAGTAACAGCTCCCTGCCTAGGCACGAGGATATGCTTGGAGCTTCCACCAGGTCCGTTTAGGACTCGTTCTCTATTTTTACGCTACTCTATTGTGCATTTGATTTATCATGTACAGGACGAGTTAAATGGCGTTTTATCGGATCCCACTTAACTCGGGCCATTTAGCCAATGATTTTCCGGATTAATAACCATCGAGGATGAGATCCCTCGAGTTTGTTTTCGAATTTCAGATCCAGCTCACGATGCCTTCGGGCCTATTGTATAAATCCCAACCTAGACCTATATATATGTATAGTTTTCGTATTTTCAGTGAGAGATTGAATGAGGGAAATCCGACTACCGTGCTACGCGAGCGGGCACGTGTGAGTTGATAGTGGGCTCTGGAATGGTGTGTGAGCCATTTCATTCCCGAGGGATCCTGACAACTCCACTTTTGAGTTCCTCAAACTCAGAGAAGTGTGGAGGTTCACGGGTACTCCAATGCAATGCATGTCTAGACTTGTGGTTTCAAAGGGTACTAAGGCGACTGCCTGAGAGTGCTCAGCCTTCGTGCTCAAGGTCAAGAGTAATATGGAAGGTGTAGAAGGCAACGCATGTCTAGACTTGTGGTTTCAAAGGGTACTAAGGCGACTGCCTGAGAGTGCTCGGCCTTCGTGCTCAAGGCCAGGAGTAATATGGAAGGTGTAGAAGGCAAAAAGGAATGAGATTGGATGCGAGAAGCGATAGAGAAATGGCTAAGGTATGAGAATGAGAAAGAAAGGGGGACGTTGTCGACCCGAGGGCGACGACTCCCATATGTGCCCTAATCAGAGTTCTTGAAGAAGTATATGGTTTTCATTCAACAGGAGAGTTCGCTTTCATGTGCCAGATTGATATTAGTTATTTTCCAGGCCGGTAACACTCATTACTGACGGTTTTTCTATATATATGTAGGTGAGGAATGCAAGCGATAAAAGCTGTCGGGACTGCGGAGGAGTAGCACGGAACCGCGCACACATGTACCTTCCACGTGTAATGTATAATTATGGTGTGTTAATGCTGTGTGAATGATAATTAAAATGTTTTTGTCTTGATAAATTGCTTCTTATGAGATGAGCGGATAATTGTGAATGAGTAGGGAGCCTTAGAGTTCAGACTTGGCTCAGATGAAACGAAAGAGATAATGACTCAATGCCATAGTAGATTGTTATATTTTATCGTATTTTGATAAAATATTTATATACCCTTGTTGTGGACAGGTTGGCCCCTATTGCACTTTTAGGGGAGTTTCTGTCCGTTTTTCTGTAAATATTAATGAATTTTTATTTAAATTTCTTGCTTGTTGAATGGTTTTGTTTTACTTGCATATCATCACATGTATGTAGGACTCTATTAGAGCCCAATTATTCTCATTCATGCATCTCATGGTTGCATCCCCATCTTAAGACACCGAGGGCAGATCCGGGTCGGCTTAACCGAACCAGTACATTAGCGAACGGTTCGGTTGCTGGTGACAATTCCGGGTCGGTTATGGGTGAGCCAAAACGGGGTGTTACAGCATGGTTGCCACATTGAAACGAACTAAGGTGGAGCCTTGGCCTAGCCAAATTGCATGCGGTCACTGGGCCATGTGGACGGGGAGATGAGTCGGCCGCCACGACTATGCCGTCCCTTGGCCAGCTGGTGTCCACATAGATAGGAAGCCAAGGTGGCCACCCCAACTTGGCCACCCTTTGGCCGCATCGATGGCGAGCCGAGCTGCGCCTAGGCCCCGTCACTTGGGCTATAAATGGTCCCCCAATTTACCGATTTACTAATCGATCTAAATAAAATAGAACAAAACGGTGAACAACTTATTCAGCTGTATAAGAACGGTGATAAACTTATGTAATTTAAGTGAACCAACTTCAAATATAATTGATAATGGTAGAAGGTTCTACCGTGACCGTTTTACTAATTTAACTAATTTTTTCTTAGTCATTTTACATATAATTATATAATTCATCTCTCCCCCACCCTTAAACTTAAAATATTTAATTGTTAAAAGTTTCCATTTGATGAGATTGTCAATTTAGATTTTTTACTTGCATATTTCATAGTTGCAACATTAGTTTATTATAATTTAGAAGGTTAAAATATTTTATATTTTGTGAATGAAAAGTTAGTTTAGATAACTATAACTTATAACATACGTAACATTAGTAGTTTATGATATACAAAATAGTAAAAAATTAACCATTTGTTTACTATCTTGTGAAAACTCGATTAGGCGGAACCTTTTAAACTCAATTAATAGCTCGGTTAATGTAAAATTTTAAAACAGTAAATGATTGCGGTGAGTGCTACTAACCAGACCATTACCCAGCCGTTACCGGTGCCCTCCGTAAGACCACTAGGAGGCCCTCCATATGACCACTAGGAGGCGTGGATAGGAAGCCTCGCTCGCTACCTTGGCTTTGCCAACCAGGGGGACGCATGGATGGGAGTTGAGGTGGCCACCTTGGCCCTGCCAGCAGGTGGCTGCATGGACGGGACCAAGGCAGCCACCTCGACCCATCACCTTGTGGCCGCATGGTTGGCAAGCCAAGACAGGCCTTTATTACTATGATTGTGACCAATATTTTAACACTGTTTTTTGGTGTCAATCTAACAAGAGGCGAAGGTTTTTACCACAACACTCATCGGTGACAAATTTTCACGACAAAGATTAATTTTTCATAGTTTAGGGGGCTTTTGCCACGGAAATTTTTGTGACATAAGATTATTTTTTTATTAGTGAATAATAGCTTTACTTGATGAAAGAGCTCGGAACCGTGAAATTTACATGGAGCTTAAAATTATTGTAAGTGAGGTTTTGTGGCATAAGAGTAATATTTGAAGGAGGAAGACCAAGTTGGTTCAAACATGCACAAGGCGAACATTCACATGGAAATATGTTGCATATAAAAATACACGTACATGGTCATATATGCACTTTGATAAGGAAGAGAAGATGTTCATGTTCACGTTTATCAATACCTGTGACCTCCTCCCAAAGCTTTCAACCACTTTATATTGCCTCATTGCTTGTACTCCAACATATAAAGAATATATGATTTAGTAGGAGAGTAAGCAAACGAGGTTTCTTCTTCTAGCCTTTCTCTTAGTTTTTTTGTTTAATGTTTGATTGCATAGGCCTATCTTTACGTTGTGGATTTTTTTGAATTTTGAATACGAGTTCAATCATGTTTTTCTCGTAATTTGAAATATTTTCACAATTTAAATGCTTGAATCAGAATTTTAAATATAGAAGTAAAGATAAATCTATTGCTGATCTCTATCCCTTCGTTCTCTAGATCCTCACATGCTAACCTGCGTACAAAAATAAACTTTACCCGCTCTACACTAAGTACCATTACTTTGTCATCTATTCGTATACGTAGTAAGCAATATTAGGAAAATATGAATTAATCAAATAATCAACAATGTACAAGTTCAATATACGCATCATGTACATCTATAAATAGTGTTTAACATAATCATAAATATAACAAGGATAAATATGATTTATTCAACATTCATCTTAGTCAATTACTAGATCAATTAACCACTTAGTTAATCTAATATCATCTTAAATTAAAGTGTAACTATTCTTTAGAAGCCTTTACTCTTTCATCTTTTATATTTTCGAGATTTACTAATATTTGTATTAGCATCATCATTTTATTTAATTTTTAGTGAGAGGTACCACCCTTTGTAGTGATTTAGTCTCCCTTAATTTATCTTGATTTCACCCTTTGTAGTGTGTTTCTTCTACATATATGTTCCATGAATTAATTTGCTGATTGAACGACATGTAGCACACACATCATCTACTCATCTTTTCACAACAATAAAACCAGATAAAATAATAATTATTAATATCAACCTTGTCTATATAGTATTATATTACTCATCAACTATGAGCAAATTTTCAAATAATATAATGGTTTACTGATCTGCCATGAGATATTCCCAACTTACATCTCAACTCTTAGGTTTTGCATTATGACTTTGTCTATACAACCGTGTAATTAAGCCCCCATAAATGATTATAAGTAATATATGTGTGATGACCCGGAAAAAAATAAAAATAATAAAAATAAATATATATATATAATAATAATAATAATAATAATGTTCGACGCGGGGGAATCGAACATGGGGAAAAAATTTCGTTAGCTGGTTAGGTATGAATTACCCGGTTAATTGAGAAGTAATTTCTAACCGGATGATTCTACTTGAATCGGTCAAGTCGACCACATTATTTATCCATCTAACCATTTAAGTGAATCATACCATGTACCCGTTTAAGAGGTTAACTAAAATGGTTAAGTGAACCGTATTGATTACCCAATTACCCGATTAAAGGAATTGCGGTGAAAGGGTGTTTCCACAAACCCTAGCCGTCATTCCATTCTTTGTAAAAGGAGAAGGGAGGGCGTCTTCTACATCTTTCTCCTCCTTGGACAGATGCTGGCTTTCCTCCTTCGCTCGGGTAATTCCTTTTCCTTTCTTTTTCTTTTGTTGCATCCATACACATGTTGCATAAATCATAAACATGTTAAACATAAGAATTAAATGAGAAATCAACAAGGGAAGAAGAAAACCAGGAGGACGTCCTGCTATTTTAGCAGCAACAATAACACCATCCTCCATCCTTGTGAGTTGGGTTGACGTACTGGAAGTAGGGAGTGTTCCCAGCGGTGCTGCTAGCCAGACGGAGTCGCCTTGGGTGGCCGAGTTAGACTGACAGGGACAGATGTAAATCAGGAAGTGTAGGGAGACCAGGTTGGTGTTGATTGGGTGGTGTTGCTGGCCAGACGTGGATCCGCCATGGAAAGGGCAGACTCGTCGTCACTTGGGGTGGTGATGGTCGTCACCTTCATGGGGTAGGACTTGGTCTCCATGGCTGCTTGTCGGACACCATGAATGGTGAAATTAAGGTCCCCATGTAGGGTGTAGTCCGAGTTCCATGAGACAGCAGCGGATAAAGGATGGATCTTTGGTATTTTTCCAATCAGATTAGTGGGGTAGATAGAAGATTGGGTCTGAAATTTGGGTGGAAGGAAAAGAAGACGGGCTGGTCGGGTTGCTATTTATGTGGCTGACTAGAATAGTCGCCATGGGTCTGGTCGAGGTTGCTGTTTGGGTGGCCAGGATGGGGTCACCAAGGACTAGTTGAGGGTTGCCATGTGGTGGCCAATTTGGTGACGCCATAGCAGCAAATGGAGGCCGCCACATTACTGGTTGGTCGCCATGCATGGTTAAAATACCGGCTTTTGCTGATTGATTATAATAAAACTGGGAGCTTTGGGGTCATTAAATGAATTGTTAAAGTGGGATGGCAACCAGGTCAATATAGGAGAACTCGATGCGGTTGAGTTAGAATATAAGGTAAATACAAAAGACTAAAGTATGGGATATGTTAATAATTGAATTATCAATTAGATAATGGGGATTTGGATGGGGATAATTAATAATTAATTATCATTAGAATTGCTGAAAATTTAATAAGAAATAAAGACTAACATGAACTAATTACATCATTTAAAATTGATAGTATATTAGTCATGAAGTTGCATGTAGGTTCATGCAAAATAAAATTATACTAATGCATAATTTTATGCCCTTATTCAGATCAGGGTTAACGGTTCATAGTCAGACGAAATCACAAGTCAGGTATGTATAATAGGTAGAACATCATACTTTCCTTGTTGGTAGCCTAGGTCAGCCTGAGCCCAGATTCGACCACCATGCACCGAGTGCAACCAGGGTCAAAGAATTGACTCAGTCCGACACTGGGTTGTATTATGTGCGTAAATTGTGTAATGCATCGACATTGTTTTGGAGTAGTGATAGCCGCCCCATAAAAAGGCTACGGCCGGGGTGAGTGAGGCACAGCGATTCCTCCATCGCACTGGAGTGCAGTGATAGCCTCCCCATAAAAAGGCTACGGCCGGGGTGTGCAAGGCACTGGCACCGGAGTGCAGTGATAGCCGCCCCATAAAAAGGCTACGGCCGGGGTGTGTGAGGCACTGGCACTAGAGTTGGCAGTGAGAGCTTCCCCACAAACGGGGCATAGCAATCACCTGAGTGCAGTGATAGCCTCCCCATAAAAAGGCTACGGCCGGGGTGTGCAAGGCACTGGCACCGGAGTGCAGTGATAGCCTCCCCATAAAAAGGCTACGGCCGGGGTGTGCGAGGCACTGGCACTAAAATTGGTAGTGAGAGCTTCCCCACAAACGGGGCGCAGCAATCACCTGAGTGCAGTGATAGCTACCCCACAAAAAGGCTACGGCCGGGGTGTGTGAGGCACTGGCACTGGAGACGGTAGTGGTAGCCTCCCCACAAAACGGCTACGGCCGGGGTGTGCGGATCACAGCGGATACCTCCTCCGCATTGTTTTGGAGTACAGCGGAATCGCTCCACCGCATATTAAAATAAACTTAAGGAAATAGTGGAATGTACTTGTTTTGTTTTATCTATTATACTACTTAGTGTTGTAATCACTAACGCGGAATTGCCTCTGCAGGTGTGCAGATACGAGATTAGGTGATTGACAACCAGAGCATGGAGCAAAATAAATATGAGGACTCCTTTCTTTTTTTACTATTTGAGAAATAAGTGTGGCTACTGGGAAACGGTCCAAGACTGTGGGATCTTTATATATGTTTTTGTTTACAAAAATGTTAGACATATTTGCTTAAATTTTGAGTAACACCTTGCCAGCTAGGCCCACAATGTTGTGACAAATGGCGGGTCGTTATAATATGTATACAATAACCTTCGTAACTATGATAGTTGCTACTGTGAATGCCCAAATTTTTATTTGTACAACCTGTGGGTTTAACCAATATATTTTTTGTTACTAGGTAGGCGTAGGCCCGGCCATTGCATTCCCTTAACATTATGAAAACATCGAAACCATGTAGTTTAGTTTTCATTGATCCCACTTAGTCAAATTACCTAACATCTATTAGGTTTCACATCTTTTCATATTTATCAAACTGTGATTTAATTAAATCGTTTAATTACACAAAACAGCATGAGCATTATAAATGTAATACCCCAAATCTGGTTAACACTTGAGAACCGAATAAGAATACCACTTGTCCTGGTTAGGTCTGCTAACCCAAACCCAACCCTGTGGATCTACTCTCGGCATCTCAACGATGAAAGATGTCAATTGCTATGCATGGATGAATTTACAAATACCTAGCATGCTATTGCATTGATGACATGACAATCAATTTCATACCAAAATAATTTCGATAAAAATGGATAAAAATATGTTAAATAAGTCAAACAGAGTTTTCCCTAAATATGCAATTAAGGGCCATCCTATCAAAACAACATGTATAATTACATAAATTAATATAGATTCATTGCATCATATTTTTCACATAAACATTTAATTTTGTCACCTCAAAATAATATACACTTAAGGTCTCGACCAACCTGCTAATTCTATTCACATATAACTTTTATCATTCGATTTGCACATTAATATTTCTTTTCAAATCATAATATCACCATCATATTATCATACCTTTAATTACATCACATCATTTTCAATATAATGACAAAATAAACAAAACATTAACATTCTAAAATCTCACATGTGTGTATCAAGAGACGTCACTGCTCCTCCATCCAGGCTGTCTCATCAAACTCATGATCATCACCTACATATTTTATAAAAAAACTCATGTGAACGACGAGTATTACTGGTCCAAAATATAACTAATATCAAACTAGCTATGAGAGCAAACTATCATATGAAAGAAAATATTTTTTTAAAATATTATCGTGAACTCTTTGATGGACATCTACTAAACTGAAAGCATCTATAACTGAACTGATTTGCTACTATTGATGCCTCTCTCGGTATTTTCTCATTTCATTTTCTGGTCCCTTTGGACTACTATTATATCCTAAGCCCTTTCCTTATCTCCATACCCACTCACATAGTACGGTTGTCGGTATTTTTGGCTTTGACTTGCACATGCCCACTTGCATAACATGGTTGTTAGTACTCCCGGCTTCGACTGGCACATGCCACTCGCATAACATGCATAACATGGTTGTCAGTATTTCCAGCTTCGGCTGGCACATGCCTACTCGCATAACATGGTTGTCAGTATTTCTAGCTTCAACTGGCACATGCCCACTTGCATAGCATGCTAGTTGGTATTTCCAGCTTTGACTGGCATATGCTTACTCGCATAGCATGGTTATCGGTATTCCCAACTTTGACTAGCACATGCCACTCGTATAACATGGTCGTCAGTATTTCCGACTTCGACTGGCACATGCCTGCTTTCATAACATGGTTGTCAGTATCCCTGGCTTTGACTGGCACATGCCCACTCGCATAGTATTGTTGTTGAATTTCCTTCATTGAAAACACGAAACCACATGTATATAGGTATGGGTAGGGATTTATAAAATAGGCCCAAAGGCAACTTGTGGTTGATCTTATTTTTGAAAGCATACTCGAGGTATCTCATCCTCAAGGGTTATTAATCTGAAAGATCGATCAATTAATTAACCCGGGATAAGTATGATTCGATCAAATGCTACTTAACTTAGCCTACAAGTAATAAAACTATAGAAAATAGAATAGAGCATAAAACAGAAAATGAGTCCAAACAGACTTGGTAGAAGCTTCGACCGTATCTTGGCGCCTAGGTGGTGAGTTCCTACTCCATACCTAATCGTCAGTCATGAGGCAACGGTGATGAGGTTTTTGCTGGCTCAAGTGAGTATTGTGGTGGAAAGAAGAAGGAAGAAAAAGAAGAAGCATGTTGGGTGAGAAGGATGGTGGTGGTTTTGCTTGAAGTATGGAATAAATAGATGTCAGGGGGAAGAAAACAATTGGTCAGTGAGAAAAACGAATGGTCAGTTGATAAAAATGAATGGTTAAGGAGAAAACAAATGGTCGATGAGAAGAGCGAATGGTTGTCTCGTAATTAAAGCTTGACTCGACTGAAAATAATGGACAAACTGCCTAGTTCAGACTATAAAACCCTGACTTGAATCACAAATTTTACAATCTTCCCTCCTAATTATAATTTCATCCTTGAAATTTTAGATCAAGGAGGTTTATTCTTGTAGCTATCCACTAAATTTGAAATCTAAAGTAGAATGCGTGTATACCTGTCGCGTCTGTTGTATCCTCTAGTGCTTCAGCAATTGTGGCTGTGTCCATCCCTACTGCCCATGGTGGTGCCAAAGTGGACGGTCTTGCATGTGGTGTTATTGGCATTCCTCTCTGATTCAAAGCAAGCTATTCTTGTCTTGTCCTGACAGCCATCATTCCTCCCTCATTTGGACCCCTTTCTTGCTGTCTAAGTGACTATTGACCACTATTTCTCTATCTGTACCCTTGGTTCTATTGGCCTCTTTTCTGATGCAATGGGGTAGCTGGAAGCATTAGTGGCCGTGGCAGTGCCGGAAGGGTTGACTGTTGGTGCTGAGTAGTCAAACATTCTATTCCCGATATCCTGGTTCACCACATCTGAAACATGCACCTGTACCTTCTCTACATAATCCTCCATGATGGCGTCCACAGTTCTGACATGTTGGGTGTATGTTCTCCTGAACTTGTTCATCATGGCTCTCATTGTAGTTGGAGCATCTATCAGACGTCTCCATTGTGTTCTTTGATCCAATTGATATTGTTGAAGGTGCTGTTGTTTTTTATCATCAGGATCGTGTAGCCAAGATTTGCTCAGCTTCGCTTGCAGCTCTCACCACATCTCCAAAAGTGATAAATTTCTTGTCAATTAGTACTTGACGACTCTCATAGTGTAGACCTTCGTAAAAGCATTTGACTCTTAGTTGTTCCATTGACACTAAATCTGGTGCAAATCTTTCCAATGCTTTGAATTGGTATTCATACTATGCTACACTCATGGGTCACTATGTAAGTGTCTGAAAGTCACTTTCCTTCCTCTTCCTTACATTACGAGGAAAATATTTTCCATCAAATTCAACTTTGAATTCATCTCATGTCACATCCTAAGGTTGCCTGCCTGTAAATGTGGAGGCTATGACTGAATCCCACCATATTCTAGCCTCATCCTGTAATGCTCCCGCAATATTTGTACACAGGGCTCCATCGGACATGCTAGACTCCCTAATACGCCCACGACTGATGAAATCCACTAGGAAGCTTCGTTTGCGTCTAATTTTCCCATGAATGGGCATCCTCCATTTTTCACAAACCGCTCATATTGCCACAATCCAAGATTTCTATCACATGTCAATTTGTTTGATCCTTCTCCAATCTTGAATTGCAGAAATGGCGATACTGCCCCTGCTGAAGTATTATCAAAGCCTGGTGCACCTACTATACACTGTCATTTCTTGCGAGTCCACTACCCTTTGTACCCATTCCTGCTTGAAGTGGAGTAACCGGTAGAATGGTTCTAGGGAGCGGTCCCTTGATGTAGCGGTGGTGGAGGAGGCGGCAGTGAAGGGCCCATGGTAACAGTAGGCTCTCCTTATGCCATGTCATCCACAGCTATTATCTTCTCTGTTCATGCTACTATGAGAGCTATTTGTCATAGTTCTCTCCAAAATTCCTCCTGACTCTCTTGTAGCTACATTTGTACTTCTGCCAACCGTGCAATGGTAGCCTCCATTTTGGTCTGACGGCTTCTAACTTTTCGATGGCTTCCACTACGATGGCTCCCGCTACGGCGGCTTACTTAGCTTGGCTCACTATGATTTCCTAGCAGCGGTGCAGCTCTAGATCAGCTAGACCCCATCTCGCTGTGAAGATGAGTAGGGCTAGCTTGTCGGGGAGAAGGAGGATATGGAACCCTCTTTCAAGTACTTCGAGTTCTTACTATGATTACCCTTACTCACTTATCCAATCCTGGAAATAATTCCATACTACCCATTTGTGAGAAATTTATAAATCAAAGACAACAAGGACAGAAACATATACCTGCCTGCTAGACTTGGAGTAATCTTTGCATACACATCACATATGAAAATATCTTCCACCTGAATTGACAAAGAGTTTGCTCTGATACCAAAAATTGTAACACCCTAAATCCAGTTTACACTCAAGAACCAAACCAGAATGTCACTGGTCCAAGTTAAGTTAGTTAACCCAAACCCAACCCTGTGGATCTACACTCGGTATCTCAAGATAAAAGATGTCAATTGCTATGCATGGATGAATGTACGGATCCCTAACATGCTATTGCATGGATGACATGACAATCAATTTGCATACCAAAACAATTTCGATGAAAATCGATAAAAATTTGTTAAATAAGTCGAATAGAGTTTTCCCTAAACATGCAATTAAGCGCCATCCTATCAAAACAACATGTATAATTACATAAATCAATATACATTCATTGCATTTTATTTTCACATAAATATTTAATTCTGTCACCTAAGAATATTCTACGCTTTGGGTCTCGACCCACCTGTTAATTTTATTCATATCACTTTTATCATTTGATTTGCACAGTAATATTTGTTTTCAAATCATAATATCACTATCATATTATCATATCTTATATTACATCATATCATTTTCAATATAATGACAACATAAACAAAACATTAACATTTTATCGTTTGACATGTGTCTATGGAAGAGACATCACTGTTCCCCGTCAAGGTTGGCTCATCCTATTCATGGTCATCACCTGCATATATTGCAAAAGAAAAACGTCAGTAACGAGTGTTACTGGTCCAAAACATAATTAATATCAAACTGGCAATTAGAGAAAACTCTCATATGAAAGAAAATATTTTTTAAATTTATCATTAATTCTCTGAAGGTCATCTACTAAACTTAAAGCATCTCTAACATACTCACTTCTGTAGCACAGTTGTTGGTATTCCAGCTTTGACTGGCACATACTCACCATATAACATGGTTGTCGATATACCCGGCTTCGACTTGCACATGCCGCTTGCATAACATGGTTGTTAGTATTTCCAACTTTAATTGGCACATGCCCGCTCTCATAACATGGTTGTCAGTATTTTGGACTTTGACTGGCACATGCCCACTTGCGTAGCATGGTTGTCGATATTCCCGGCTTCAACTGGTATGTGTCTATTCACATAGCATGGTTGTAGATATTCTCGGCTTCGACAGGCACATGCTACTCGCATAACATGGTTGTCAGTATTTCTGGCTTCGATTGGAAAATGCCTGCTCGCATTATATGGTTTTCAGGATCTCCGGCTTCGACTAGCACATGCCCACTCGCGTAACACTGTTGTTGAATTTCCCACATTGAAAACATGAAAACTAGATGTAAATAGGTCTAGGTAGGGATTTATAAAATAAGCCTAAAGGAAACTTGTTGTGGACCTTATTTTTGAAAACATACTTGAGGGATCTCATCCTCGAGGGTTATTAATCCGGAAGATTGATAGATTAAACAACTCGGTTTCAGTGGGATTCAATAAAAAGCCACTTAACTCGTCCTGCAAATAATAAAACCATACACAATAGAATGTAAAACAGAAAACGAGTCCTAATGGTCCTAGTAGAAGTTCCGAGAGTGTCTTTGTGCCTAGGCGGTGAGTTCTTGCTCCGTACCTAATCATCAGTCATGAGGCGACGGCAACGAGGTTGTGGCCAGCTTGAGTGAGTATTGTGGGGAAAAGAGAAGGAAGAAAAAGAAGAAGAAAGTTGGGTGAGAAGGATGGTGGTGGCTATGCCAGAAGTGTGGAATAAATGGATGTTAGGGGAAGAAAATGAGTGGTCGGTGAGAAAAATGAATGGTCCGTTAAAGAAAAACGAATGGTTAGTGTGAGAAATGAATGGTCGGTGAGAAAAATGAATGGTTGATGAGAAAAACGAATGGTCGTCTCATAATTAAAACTTGACTCGACTGAAAATATCGGTCGAACTGCCTGGTTTAGACTATAAAACCCTTACTCGAATAACTGGTTTTACAATAAAACTCCCCAATTGATGACTAAACAGACCTGGTCAATAGCATCCTGAGCTCTAGAACATCTCAGCTATCACCTTCATAGTCTAAGCAATGAAACAAGCACTATCCATCACTACCCAACTAGAACGTACATATATGAATGTATGATATGACATGACTATAATTGATTCACCACTCAAACTATAAGTTAAATATGAATACAACATGTATTTAATATCATATTAAGGTATTATAGCCATTATATAATCATATATGGCATATGCACGATGTTTAAATATTAAATAACTACAAAATTTAAAAATGGGTTGAGGGCCTCAGGGCGGGGCTTAGCGCTACGGTGCTCAGGTGTGAGTGCTGCAACACCAGTCGCCTTAGTGTTGAATGCCACGGCACTCATATTTTATTTCTTTTTACTAAAAATTTTTCAAATGAGTGCTCCATGCACTAGCATTCTCAGCTATGAGCGGTGATGTGTCGTCCTCTTGTATTTCTCTTTCAACTGAGCCGCATCACTAGTAACCAATGTCGCCGGTGCTGCTTCTAAATTTAGATTTTTCCAACTTTTGTATTATTTTAAAGACCAAACGAAGTACAAACATAATGAAAAATTTCCCACTACATCCTATCATGTTTTATGACATTCCACTAAAATGAATTTTAGTTTCATACCCCATACAATTTTTGTCAACAAAACATAATAATTAAGTTAAATAATTGTCAACAATTTGCCTAGGGCTTTGAAAGAAACTATTCAAACACGATGAAACTTTATACACCTCTTATTTACATCAAAACTAAGAATTTAGAATGTTTCTTGATAATTGATAGTAGGTTCTTATATGGTTTTTCCTTAACTTATTCTTTTATGCATCAAACAATACAGAACTTAGTATCAACATTATTTAACCCTACCCCCTACATAAAAATCAAGTTCATGGTCCCAATTATGATTGACATGCATCAAATAATTATTTAAAATTTTTTACCATGAATGCAATACGTTCATACATGATTCATAGAATACACAACATGAATATGCCCATGATGCATGAATTAATTATGTTGAAGTTGTATTACTAACCTCTTCTTGGTTGTTTTTGAAAATGGGTGACTTAGAACCATTCTAACCACCAAAAATGATGAAGAACAATGCAGGAACAATGGAAGAGAGGAGTTTCATGTTCGGCATTAAAGAAGAAGGATAACTCTTAGGTTTTTGGCAAAGAAAAGGCCAAATCACCTCTTAAGATGTTTATATACTCCTATTATATTTCCCTCTTCCTTAACTATCCTTAAACCTCCTAGAAGTCTCTTACTAACCTAATAAAACTTTGTAGCCATGTTTTAACCCTCGCTTAAACCATAAAGCTCATCGAAGTTCAACCGTTTGTCCATATTCGACCAATTTGGCCCTTAGTGGTTTATTAGGTAATCTTTTCAATCTCATTTTCACTCACACCTCTAGACCATTGTAAGTGAAAAATCAAAATTGAACAAAAAATCTAACAAGCAAAAAATAAATAAATATGGAATTGTTCCGAACCTAACCATGCCCATTTGCCTGTTTAGATGACCATTTACCTATTTCATCAAATTTGCTCTGACCAATTGTCATATTCCACCTTTCTCACATTAGGCTTTAATCTTCTACCCAGTACAAAGTATAAAAACCATTTTACATAATTTATCAATGTATAACATACCATAATATGCTTTAAAATACAGAGAGAAATTTTATCCTGATCAAAAATACTAAGTATGACCATCTAAATTGACTAAATAACATCATGCAATAAAAATTATTAGATGTTACATACAATAGAAGTCCATTTCTCTCAAAAAGTCATAGTTGAAAAAATCAGAATCAGGCATTGAATCGATTTTCTAGGAAGTCACTGAATCGGATCGAATCGGTCTTAATCGGTCAGGAAGCGGTTCAGTTGAATCAATATAAATTGGTTCTATATAAAAATTTCAACTTAGACAAAATTAGTGGCTTATTAGTAATAAAACATGTCATTTTTATGTTATGATATGTATTATATTTTATGACATTTTTTCATATTTTTTGAATTTGTTTTGGATTATTTAGAGTTAGTTATTATTTTTAACTCAAATCGGAGGCGAGTCAACTTTTATTTACAAGAATACCACCTGTATTTTCTTCCCCACCCCCTCCCCCTTCTCTCTCCCTGACGCCATCCAAACCCCTCGCCCCACTGCTCTGCCCACCTCCCTCTCACCGGCCCCTGCCCTGTCCCCACCCTGCGTCGCCCCCCAACCCGCCCTGCCACCCCGTCGTCCCATCACCCTCGCCGCCCCGTCACCCCCCCCTTCGCCCCCCACCCCACCGTGCTGTTTTGTCGCCACCCTATCGCCCCGTCACCCCCCGCTCCACCCCGCCGCCACCCTATCGTTGCGTCCCCTGTCAACCTATCACTGCCCTCGCCGCCCCGTCCTCCCCACTGCCGTTGCCCCTGCAGCCCCTCCCACCAGTCGCCTGTAGCCGTCTCCTGCCGCCGTCTAGAATCTAGTCAAATCGACTGATTCTGGAATAGACTCAAATCAATTGATTTTGGAATTGTCTAGAATCGGTTCGAATCGGCCGATTTCACAATTTTTGCAACCCAGCAAAAAGTGTGGGAATAGAAGACTGCATTAGTCTTCCACAAGGCCCTTAAAATTTATTGTGTCTTTCGTCTCCTCTACTCATTCTTTTATTTATGTGTTATTTGATTTTTCATGGGTTTAAGCCTTTCAAAATCTAAATAGTTTGCCTTCTTTACTTGGGGATTTTAAAAGAGGAAGTGATTATTGATTCATTTATGAGTGTCGCTGGGCTAAATTTGCCAACCTTACGCCCTTGAGTCAATTTGAACTTTATTTACTTCTTTATGCATTATCTTATCTATCGTGATCTAAAAAGTTTTAATCACGGGTGTATTAACTTGTTCATTGCCCATTTCTTTTTAGTCACTTCTTAAGTTTCATTTGGTATCAAGCCTAAGTTTGAAGATGGACAAGAAGAACTCAATCAATTGTTGTATTTTCTCCTTTGTGCAAGTGCACACATCAAATAAAAACTAGTGAGTATAAGATAATTCCCACCATAAATTTATAACTTTTTCTTACTTTTACTCTAGTTCACTTGATTAATGATTTAACTAACGTAGAGATAAAAACAACAGTTGCTATTGAAACAATCTAATTTTACCCGACAATCAATCAAGGCAAAAGGCATTAATTACTTGAAATTAAAACTAGATTAATCTAAATATAGGCAAAGGGAATATGAGGTTTTCTTACAATTAATTATGTTATCTAAGATTTCCAATTTGGCATAATTTTTCTATAGCATAGGACTACTATTCCCATCTCCTTGTAAATTGATTAGAATTGATAACTAAGGAAATATGTGTAATTGTAACGGGCTATTGCATCTTATTAAAACCTTCAATTTTGATATAATTAATACATGTCTTGTGGAAAAGAAGCTAAGATGATACATTAAGATCAATTCCAATTTTCAATTATTTATAATATCAAGTGTATGTCTACCTCTACAATAAAGCCAGTTCAATTCATGACATCTCTCATTTCCCTATGTCTAGATGAAACCAAACCTTTTGATCTAACAAAAGTTAGTTAGGCTATTGTAGCATAATGATTTGAACAAAACGATCAACCTTTCATAATCACAAATAGATAGAAAACAACATTATATCATATTGAAACTAAGGTCCATTGTACATTTTAGATGAGTTTTACCCCATAAATCTAATTAAAAGCGTCATGAAGGTCATAGCATCCGACAATGGAGTTCAATACAATCAAAAGAAAAGAGGAAAAGGATAAGATGAATTGCAAGCAAAGCTGTCTTGGCCTTAGTTTCACTTCCTTTCGCTTACGTCAGTCTCCTATGAAGTTCCCACTTGGGATCGCAACTCTAATTGGGCAGGGGCAAATCTTCAATAAATCCCAATAACGGTTTGGGTCAAACATTTTCTTGCACATAAGACTCAATAAACACAATTAAACTAATAATTATAACAATTTCATGATTTTATTTAGCTCTCATGAAAATTCCTAATATATATTAAAACTAATATAAAAACCTATTCAAGACTACTAAAACATATTCAAATTAATTCAAAATAATAACTCTTTGAGAGAGTTATCAACCATCGGAGTGCACTTTCCACTTCAAGACCTTTCATCTTTAATGGCTCCAACTTTAACTATTGGAAGAATAAAATGAAAATCTTATTATCCTCTCATGATATTGATATTTGGAAATTTAATAGAGGACTGCTATGATAAAGTAATAGCCACTAGGCATAAGGGCAGTAATGCTTAAAAGAAACTACTTATTATCAATGTCAAGGCGATGAATGCTTTATATTGTATATTGAATCAAGAAAAACACAACAGAGTTTCTTTATACCAATTGGCAAAAGAGAAGAGGTTTCAAACCTGTTTGAAGTTACTCACGAAGTTACAATCAAGTGAAACACTCCAAAATTATTAAATTTACTCATAAGTATGAGATGTTTTTAAATGAAATCGGATAAAAAAATTTTTCGAAGTGTCACATTTGAATGATTTCGTCGTAGGACTCATGGTTTGGGGAAATTCCTTATTAGAATATAATTGAACTAATAGCTATTTTAAACCCTACTGCAAGAGTAGAGATCAAAAGTCATGGCCATTGAGGAAGCCAAGTTCTAAGGCAACTATCTGTTCAAGAAATACTTGAATTCCTCATTGCTTACGAACAAACATTGCTTGAGGATGAGAAGTCTATCAAGAAGAAGAATCTAGCACTCCAAATCATACAGACTCAGTGTGTAGTAAGAAATATGAAGACATTGCTCTTATCATGAGGAAATTCGAGCTCTTTCTTCGCAACTACGGAGCATTCAAGTATAAAGAATCAAAGATGACACGAGTGAATAAAAAGTTCCTCAACCACTCCAACAACTGTTCCAACTTTGATGAAGATGACATGAGTGAATTTTTCTGTGTCAATTGGGGGCAATGATGAATTACAAGTTACTTTTGATGAACATTGTAATGATTCTTCTGTAATTTCTAGAAAGAATGCGGAAAAGAAGCTAAAGACGGATGTCTATCCAAGGACAAGGCCAACCTATCCATAGAAGACCAAGACTTGATGAAGGTGGCCTTGATGAAGGTCCTACAACTTCTCAAGAAAATCCAAAGCTCCACCTTCTTCATAATTTTGAGAATAAAGTCTTGTCCAACTTTAAACGACAGCCTATCAAGCTAAGCCAAGTGCTTCTGTCCTAACAGTCTCTTAAAAACTAGGCCTTGAGGGGAAAATCATCAAAGTAGCTACAACAAATCTTTTCCATTTGTCAAAGCTTCTTCCTCCGTCATTTGTCATTTTCTATATTCACCTATTGTCATGTTTTCCATTATTCAGGAAGAAAAGGTTACATCACATCTTCTTGCTAGATCAAGAATATGGTCATAAGAGAGTTTATAGATGGGTTTCAAATGTGAAATAGCTCGAGAAGAGGCAAGTAATGTAATATCTTGATAATGGATGCTCAACATACATAATCAGGGACTAATCTATATTCTTTAGTTTTACTTTACAAGAAGGAGAATTAGTAGCATTCCAGACAATGAAAAAGGCAAGATCATGGGAAATGATAAAATTAATGAAAACACTCCATTTATTAATGGAAACAACTTCTTGTTTAGTGTAAGTCAATGGTGATCCCGATATAATAAATGACCGGCCAACGGAAGAGTAGTTTTTCTTAGCCTGTCGATGATTGTCCCTGTTGCTGCACCTCTCACTGTTGCCGATCTCCACCGGCCTTCCCTTGCCATCACATGCAGCCCTCTACTCAATAACAGCCTCTACTCCTGGACCTATCCTCGCCAATTGGTGCGAAACATTTGGTAGTGGAAAATTGTTACTTGGCTAGCTATGTGGTGTGATCCTGGTGGCTTGTGTTTACTATCATTTATGGTGTGTGTAAATTGTTGTTTTTTGAGCTCATGATTATGAAATTTTCATTCATCCTTTTGCCTCTCACTTTGGCAATCATCGACGAAAGTTTATCCCCATGATCTCGATCAAAGCAGCCAGACATTGCTCCTTGAAAAGCTAGTGGTGGAAACATTATGGCCAAGAACATTTCTTCGGACCAAGCAAGCTTCAATGCTCGATTTCTGGTGTATGAGATCAAGCTCAATCTTAATGATCTCGATTCTCACTGTCCGATATTCAACAAAACTGAATATATTTGTGCCCAAGCTTCGAGAGTTTTATTATTCCGTGTAGGATCAATCTCTGGTCAGTCTGAGCCACCATCAACCAATCCACATTTTACCTTCGAGCTAATCACATTGCTGAATATTTGTATGGTGGGGAGGAAGTGAATGAGACGCACTTTATAACATTCATACATCAACATTTCTTGACATTTTATCTGCATTTGTCGAGTACACCATTAATAGGATTATTATTATGATGAATATCAAAGCTTCTTATTCTCGTGATCAACCGCATGTTCTAGTATCGAAATTAGAGACTAGTATATCTTCCTTATGCACAAATTCTATCCGGGTTGCTCAAGCAAGTCGGTATTAAATTTGGTACTTCGACTTGGCACATCTCCCTCCCAAGGTATTCAACTACACTACTCTAAATAAATTGGTATCTAGAGATAATAAGGGAGGAATAATGACAGCACCATGGTCACCATCGAACCCTCCTCCCCTCAAGAATATGGTTTGGCTTGGATTGGATTGCTGAACTCGACCTTCAGGGGGAGGATCCTTCTACAAATCATGGAGTCACTCACACTTCACATCACGATACCCCATGCTCTACACGTGCATCTTCTTCAACTTCCATGACCGTCACCATTGAAGAGCTCACTGAGAGGTGTTAGCTATAATAACCTTACTTAAGTGCAACATTAAGGGCTAAGTTAATTTTTTACAAATGCTTAACCAAAGTTATAAATCTACACGCACATTCCAGAGACAACTTAAAGTGGATCGTTATTTTAAAAAATAATTCAAGTGAATTTATCTAAGAAGATTATTAATAAAGAAAAACTAAGCGACTAAATAGCCTGAATTTAATGGGTAATAACAAAACCCACCACTTAACTCATCCTAAAATATCAAAACAAATCCATTAACTAAAATGAAAGATCTACAGGCACATCCTAAAAGCATCTAGAGGTGGATTTCCATTTTTAAAAATAATTGAAGAGACCTCATCCTTGAAAGTTATTATCAGGGAAAACAAAATGACTAAATAACACAACATAAAATGAAAAAACCACAACTTAGCTTGTCCTGCGATATCAGAACAAAACTGACAGAGTATAAATACCAGTAGGGAGTGAGTCTTAACAGACTTGATCAGCTAAGCTTCTGTTGCATTTTAATGTTGCGCTCGATCTCCATTACCAATAATTGAAAGCCAACTCAGTCACAATCCATATGACGCATGATTGTGTTTGCTCGTATCAACAAACAATCAAGTAGCACATATAGTACATGAATTGAGACAATTATAAATTAAAAAGTGTAAAACAAATATCAAGTAGTCCAATACTCAAATCTCATCTCAAACAATAAAAATAAATAAATCAAGTATTGAGTCAACCAAATAAAATATACATAAATAATAATTACATATGCAATCAATCAAATAAAATAATGAGAAAAAAATATATAATAGTATAAAAAATAATATCACATCAAACAAGGTAAACAACAGTCCCTCCGACATCGATGTCCGTTATCATCAAGGGCGGGGGGACACGGCGATGATCTGGGCAATGGTTGACGATAGCGAGATTGGCCATGTCCAAACGACGACAGGTGGTGATGAGAGTAGAGTGACACCAACAACGAGGTCGGAGGCAACATGATAGTGTAGAACGATACACAGAGGCATACTATCTCTGGAAAGAATTTTGGGCTTCTTTCCAGTGAATGCTGGTGACAGCAAGACAGTGGTGCGATTGATGGTCGCCATTGTCGGGAGCACGACGACGGTTGTCTGATGGTTGGAGGTGGTGCAATGAGGGGTGGAAAATATATATAGATTTCCAGTGATTCAGATGGCGACATGCAAGCAGTTGGCTGGGATACCATGCAGCATAGGCACTGACTGGACAGCAAGTGGGTCTGACACATGGCAATGATTTGGCAAAGACCATATTACGTTGATGGAAGCTGTCAACCGTGCCGATAAAAGTTTAAACTAACATGAAACCAAAAAATGACTTTATGGAATCAAGGCAAGGAGGCCAAATCAATAAAAAATGACCAAAAAATCCAAACAATGTACAACACGGACCAAAATGATCAAGATGAAAGAAATGTGACCGAGTTTCCCATGCATTTGATGCAAAACCCTTAAAACCACCCACACACGCTAAATGAAGCACGGGCCCTTGTTTAATTCTAAGACAACACAAAAACACCCACACGTCCCATAACCATGCCATGCACAACCAGCCCTTCAAGCCCTACGTGTATGACAAACCAACCCAAGCAGCCATGGACCAACCTAATACTGGTCAATCAACACTGAAACCTTGAACCAAAAGTTTGAGTTTTATAAAGACATCAAAAAACTCAGGCTGTCCGCCCAAGGTTTTACTGTCGGTTTATTTGTTACCTAAATCGGGTTAATAGGGTCTGGCCCTTCTTGATGTGGTTTGTGTATGGTATAGTGTAAGTTTGCTCGGTCTTAGCCTTATTTGGCACTTAGTATGCGTGTTTGGATGCTAAACGCTTGGCTTTTTTATGTTTGGTCCAGTCGAGTCGTATATAATTATACATTAGGACCGTGTCCCTCGCGTGTCTTTTGTATGTTTGCCGTGTGTTTGATAACCTTTGGACCATCTTAAGCCTCCTTTGGGACCTATGGTTGGTCCAATCTCTTTAAGGTAAAAACCCTAAGTTTTTAGGTTTTGGACTAACCCAACCTATACATCTTTAGCTAACTAAACTCATATCTCTTTATCTAATCCAGCCATACTTTTTTAGGTATGACACCCATACCTATGACATCACCAAACCAACCTATGTCTCTTTAGGTATGACACCCATACCTATCACATTACCAAGCTAACAACCCTTTTTATATAAAACGCATCCATTCCCTCACCTTCTCACAATTTCTCCTTCTCCTTTCCCTGACCTTCTTCTTTCTCATTGGAGCTCCAATCACCCTCTTCCACGTTTCTAACCTCATAGGGTGGTAGGTTTTAAGGTTGGATGTCTCAAAAGACCTCCCCTTAGTCTTCCATCGTTAGTTTCAGGTTTGTGTTGCCTCTATACTTGTTGTTGGCGGTACTTTGCTTGTTATGTTTTGTAATTTTATTTTTATGATATTTTTTGGTGTAGATATGCTTGTTAGGAGCATTTTTAGTACTCATGTGCATTATTTGGCCTAGTAACTAAATAGGTATGTTTTTAATAATGCACATAGGTAACTATTTTACACTATTAAGTATAAAAATCATAACTTGGCACTTTGATGTTACAATTGAACAATTTATCTTTTGTTACACTCTTAACATGTAGATATACAATTTTTTTGTGGTAATTTTACATGTTATGCCCTATAATGTGCATGTATGAGGGTACAAATTGAGGAAAGGTGGCAACTTCCACTATTATAGTGACATAACTGCCTCTTTTTCCAAATTTCACTCTTTGACCTTGCAGTATCTATTGATGCACGACATGCCATTTTGGTCATGGTTATGTTAGGAATTATTAGTAAAATTTTAAGCCTAATCTAACCACTAAATAATCATGAACATCATCCATAATTACACATTATATTTCCTATGTTGTTTATGACTATGAACATGATTGTGTTATAGGTTAAACCAACAATTTTAAGCTAACAAAATATGGCAAAACATACGAAGCTCCAATAAGTGTTTACTTGAAATATATAAATTTAGGGAATGGGTAACAATTATCTAGGTATGTTTTAGAGGTGTTTAGCCGGACATTATAAAGATGGAGGGTGAAAACTTTATATTTTTTTACTCACGTTGTAAATTACCTTAAAATAGATTAATCGTGTTTGATATGAGTGAAACTTGGTCCACACCTTACCATGGCCATTTGGGTAGGTTCCCAATTTTATTTGTAAATTTCCAAATTGCTAGGGTCCAGATGGCTTCAGAAACAGCTCATGGAGTGAACCAAATTGTAAAATCTACTTAGGCCCATAGTTTGCAGTGACCCTAGGAGCCAGTCTAACGAGATGACTAGAGCATATATGGTCAGACCAGCTGGATGATTCCAACATGTATGGCCTATGTTGCCGATGATTTGTTCACGTGTAGTCTGTCCAACTAGATTAGTAAGCATTGTCTTTCTTTCTCATAACGCCGAGCGGATTGGTTCGATATATTTTATCGATTGAGTCTTACCAATTAATAATTTTGGACATGACTTGACTCGATTGTGACATTTCTAATTTGTTCCTTAAGTGAACGAAGCACGGGGTGTTATAGCAACCGGGGTCAAAGAATTGACTTAGTATGACGGGCTGCACCCTTAAAATTCTTTAAATATTAAATACGTGCCCTCATGATGAAAGGGGTGACAAGGCGCACGTTGTTTGGAGATGACACCTATAACGACCCGCCATTTTTCACGATATTGTGGGCCTAACTGGCTAGGTGTTACTCAAAAGTAAAGTAATTATGTCAAACATTTTTTATAAATAATAACATATATAAAGATCCCACAGTCTTGGACCGTTTCCCAGCAGCCACATTTATTTCTCAATTAAATAAAAAAAGGAGTCCTCATATTTATTTTGCTCCATACTCTGGATGTCAATCACCTAATCTCGTATCTACACACCTGCGAGAGGCAATTCCGCATTAGTGATTACAACACTAAGTAGTATAATAGATAAAACAAAACAAGTACATTCCACTATTTCTTATGTTTATTTTAATATGCGGTGGAGCGATTCCACTATACTCCAAAACAATGCGGAGGAGGTATCCGCTGTGATCCGCACACCCCGGCCGTAGCCTTTTTTGTGAGGAGGCTACCACTACCGTCTCCAATGCCAGTGCCTCGTACACCCCGGCCGTAGCCTTTTTGTGGGGTAGCTATCACTGCACTCGGGTGATTGCTATGCCCCATTTGTGGGGAAGCTCTCACTACCAATTCTAGTGCCAGTGCCTCGCACACCCCGGCCATAGCCTTTTTATGGGGAGGCTATCACTGCACTCTAGTGCCAATGCCTTGCACACCCCGGCCGTAGCCTTTTTGTGGGGCGGCTATCACTGCACTCAGGTGATTGCTATGCCCCGTTTGCGGGGAAGCTCTCACTATCAATTCTAGTGCCAATGCCTCGCACACCCCGGCCGTAGCCTTTTTATGGGGAGGCTATCACTGCACTCCAATGACAATGCCTTGCACACCCCGGCCGTAGCCTTTTTGTGGGGCGGCTATCACTGCACACAGGTGATTGCTATGCCCCATTTGTGGGGAAGCTCTCACTGCCAACTCTAGTGCCAGTGCCTCACAGCCTACTACGTCACTCACTCGGCCGTGTAAGCCTAGCTTTTATGGGGCGGCTATCACTGCACTCCAGTGCGATGGAGGAATTGTTGTGCCTCACTCACCCCGGCCGTAGCCTTTTTATGGGGTGGCTATCACTACTCCAAAACAATGTCAATGCATTACAAAATTCACGCACATAACACGACCCAGTGTCGGACTGAGTCAATTCATTGACCCCGGTTGCACTCGGTGCATGGTAGTCGATTCTGGGCTCAGGCCGACCTAGGCTACCAACAAGGAAAATACGATGTTCTACCTATTATACATACCTGATTTGTGATTACGTCTGACTGTGATCCGCTTACCCTAATCTGAATGAGGGCATAAAATTATACATTAGTATAATTTTATTTTGCATGAGCCTACATGCAACTATATGACTGATGTACTATCGATTTTGAAGATATAAAATATATCATGCTGGACTTCATTAATTATTTAATTTCTAGTAAGTTCAATGATAATTTATTATCAATGTGATATAATCTATTAAGTCCTTTTTTTCACATTTCCAATTAACTATCCCAAATAAAACCTTTATTTACTAGTTAATAACTTAATTATTAACCATACTCAATACTTAATTCCTAGTATTAGTATGTTCTTTAACTGATTTGTATTATCCTAATTTAAGGATGTCATTAGTACAGTTATTTGTAACTTATCTTTAACTCGACCGTTTCGAGTCATCCCATATTTACAAAACTGCCCTTCTTCTTCCCCGACGTCCTTCTCTTTCCCATACCTTCTTCTTCTTCGCACCCAAAACCAGCATGTCTTCTTTTCCTTCCACCCAATTTCAGACCCCATCTTTTATCTACCCCACTGATCCGATTGGAAAACCCCAAAGATCCAATCTTTATCCGCTGCTATCTCATGAAACTCGGACTACACCCCACATGGGGACCTTAATTTCACCATTCATGGTGGCCGACCAGCAGCCATGGTGACCATGTCCTGCCCCATCAAGGTGACGACCAGAACCACCCCAAGTGACGATCAGTCTGCCCTTTCCATGGCGGATCCACGTCTGGCCAGCAACACCGCTGGGAGCACTCCCTACTTCCAGCACGTCAACCCAACTCACAAGGATGGAAGATGGTGTTGTTGCTGCTGCAAAAACAGCAGGACGTCCTCCTGGTTCTCTTCTTCCCTTGTTGATTTCTTATTTGATTCTTATGTTTATCATGTTTATGATTTATGCAACATGTATATGCATGCAACAAAAGAAAAAGAAAGGAAAAGAAATTACCCGAGCGAAGGTGGAAAACCAGCGTCTATCTAAGGAAGAAAAAGATGTAGATGACGCCCTCCACTTCTCCTTTTATAAAGAATAAATGACGGCTAGGGTTTGTGGAAGCACCCTTTCACCATAATTCCTTTAACCGGGTAATTGGGTAATTAACACGGTTCACTTAACCTTTTCACTCAACCTCTTAAATGGGCACATGGTATGGTTCACTTAAATGGTTAAATGGATAATTAATGTGTTTGACTCGACTGATTCAACTAGAATCGTCCGATTAGAAATTACTTTTCAATTTAACCGGGTAATTCATACTTAACCAGCTAATGAAATTTTTTTTTCCGGGTCTTTACACACCAAACACCCTTAATAGATGACACTAGTAGGAAGCTTGGAGTATGGAGATACTCATGCAGTTATGTGACACATGAGCATGGATTATCGAGTGCCTCAAACATATCCGTTAGTCATAGTCCGAGGTCTACATTGGGGAACATAGACTTTTAGACAAATCCTTGTGGATGTAGGTTGTGACTATGCCAGCAAATCCAATTAAGCACTTGGAAGATTTGGAGCACAAATGAGAGTTTGGATAGATGCTAGCAGATCTAGATCAGTGATTGCTATTGTGAACCAATCAATGCTTATGGGAACAGTCACTCCAGATTCTAGGAAACTAGCGTGGGCTCAACATTATCTTTCCATTGTATGTGTCAACACTATGATCTAGACCCATCTAGATCAGACACACATAGTTGGATAACTTGAGCCAATTTGATAGCAGCTACCTCTGGGGGGATAGACACAGGGAGATAAACATACCAGAGACAGTAATGGGTTGATGTTGTACATGATCAGGATCAGGCTTTAGCACTTGGATTGCACAACTGCCGTCCAAGTAGCACAACCGTCGTTCAAGTAGAACAAACACATTTTGTGATGCATAACCACCGTCCGAGTTGCCCAACTACCGACTGTGATGAACTACCATAGACCCAATAGCACTACTGCCATATATGTTTCCCAACCATCGACCGTGATGCATTACCACCGTCTGTGATATACTACCCCTGTCTGAGTGAGTAGTTATAGTAAAAGCAAAGCCAAGTGGTTACCTCACCCTACAGGAGGACAACTACTTGAGGATGTTCTTAGATTTGAATAGAGACCACATGTCACAACATTGAGAGCATAGTTGGGTCAGAGATTGATGACAAGATATAGCTACGGTAACATCATCCGAGGCGAAGAAAAGTTAGGCGCACTAGAATTATTTGGATGCGATCGCACATGATTGACTTCACCAACCATCTTGCATATCATAGCCTTCACCTGACATCCTGGGGTCAAATGTGTATTGCAAGATAGTGTTAGTGACACTTTTGTAGGGATCATCAGATAGAGTTAGTGAGTCTTTTAGGGATGTATATGGACAGAGTCCTAGAATAGGGCAGTGTGACCTCCAGATGAGATGACCACAATAGTGAAATTGTTCAGTTAGTATGACAACAGTTGTATAAGTTATAGCTAGGGTATATAGATCATGTGGATGGTTAGACATGTAGTGTGACCTCAACTAGAGAGAGGAGTTCGACTCATATTAGAACCTTTGGCTTAGATGGTGGGTTCAGCTGAGGGAGTGTCCATGAGGGAGAGAGTGTTTTCTTTGTGCTTCATGAGAACGATTAGGTTCTTACTTTGAGACATAGGACTTAGCTTTTATCTTGAGTGTGAGGCACCTTCGTGGTTCTGTTTACAACTTACAGTGGAAGTAGCCAATGATAGACTAGTCTGGAGGAGACAACTTCACCCAAGCTTGGGAGCGATGTAGACAAGGACTTTAGTCAAACAGGATCATGCTGATTAGATAGAGGGACACAAGTGTATGCTCATCTTGACTTATGGCTTTGCTTGAGGGTCTTCCACAGTGGAAGTAGTCATGCGAGTCAAGATTAGTGCTACAAATAGATGTGGGACAGCAGGTCAAACACCATTAAAGAACGAACGAGACGCATGCCAAACCTCATTATGAGTCCTCCGTAGATTCAATGAAGGATAGTGGTTCTTTGGATCATTTGAATCCCATCCGTTTAGAAGTGCATGACTAGTGTGGTATCGATAAATACATGCCTACTGTTAGTTGATTGAACTAGAGCCACATAGGAGTTGTTTCTTAGACTCGTCATTGATTAGTCGTTCTATAGGTTGGCCACCTATAGCGAAATCCAATCATGATGATCGTAGAGATATGTTTGAGGCACACAATATCCTATACAGAGTTTCATTACCCGATTGTGACTCAAACGGAGATCCTCACATCACCAAATATAGAGTGATGTACATACCTAGTAGAATTTTATCAGCCTAGTGTACACTCCGAGCACACATGGTGTCAAACCACGTGAGGATTAGAGACCTGGTCAGAGTCCTGAGGAGTGAGACTAGTTTTTTATGAGAGATCCAATCTCTTTACATATGATCAAAGATGTCAGACAGAGCCAAGCCTTCACCCAAGTATTTTTGCACTTACCCTTCTAGATATATTAGTCCTATTATTTATTTTCCAAAATGGTTGATATGAGCAGACATTAACCAGTGCATGTGCCACAGACCAGATGCAGACTCCATAGTTCCATTTAGAGTATGCTTTCATACTCCTTGAGACACGTTGTCCATGTACAGGTGTTCTCACCATCATTCCATCATAGAGAGCCCCTTCAACAATAGTTAGTGGATGTATAGATAGTTACGAGAGTCATAGCACACAGTAGAGTCATAGCAGCTGTCCTTGGTACATTATGGAGCATAGTGAGATATTTGACTTGGGACTGAGTTAGCTAGGACCTAGTGAGCGGTATGGTTCCTCTTCTTGGGACCCCTAAGTGTTTGACCTAAACTGGTGATAGTGAGCCATACAACTCATTAGCATATACCTTTATTTGGTACTAGAGTCCACCATATGCTAGCAAGACTCATAGGACACCCTAGTATAGCCATAGGACTTGAAGCAGAGTGCCCTGAGGGTACACATAGTTGACCTGTAACATCGATGAGGATCAGGGAGACATGGGTAGATGTTAGGCCACATACCTCACATCGAAATAGTTTCTTCTGATGTAGCTCAGACTAGTACCCTATAGTACTTTAGAGTACCTACTTGACCACCCAGTAAACCCTTAGGGTGAACCTAGGGTTTTCCCACCAAGGTCATTATATTCCAGTCCCTATAGTTTTTAGTGACCCTATGAGCTAGTCCAGCGGACTAATCGAGCTTGTATGGTCAGTCAAGTCAGATGATTCCAACATGTATGGCATGTTTCTCCAAATGATTACAGGTCACGTGTAGTCCGTCCAGCAAGATTATTAAGGAGCTAACGAGCTTCATCAGTGTTCAGGGTTCCAGCATCATGTTGGTCCATTTGGGCCATGTGCAACTAGCTTTCGAAGGAGAGCTACTAGTTTGCCAATGAGATGACATCTTCAGTTGAGTCTTCTAATCACAGTTGATGTGAGAAATTCTGAGAACGAAATTTTTATATGGAAGAGAGGTTGTAAAACCCAGATTCGAGTTAGGGTTTTACCCACTTGTAGTTTACCCCGTTCGAGCCAGTCTCGAGTAGGTTCGAATGAGCTCAAGCCAGACAAATTTTCAAAGCATGAGTATGGGGCCTAGATGGCCATATGAGCATATTATGGTAGCTGAGTATGCCTAACATGTAGATGATAAATTCAGTTAGGCTATAGTAGAATACAAGTTATCAGTAATAAACACAAGGTATACAAATGATTTTTATGAATTAAACCTACATCTAGGTCATTGTAGCATTTATTATCTATTGGGGATTTTCATTGTATTTCATTTACATGCTTCTTAGGGATATCGAACTATCGAATTGCCCCTATGGGCCCGGCTTGATTGAGTCACAGATTTTTCCCTGATTGAGTTAAGGGTTTGAGGCCTATTTAGTTTTCTTGCCTCGATTCCCGTCGATAGAGTCACTTTTAGGACTCGAGTCAGTTTCACTTTTGACGGTTTCAATTCAAGCTTTTTGTCCATATGATATTGCATATACCCATAGGTGGGTACCACTAGACCACGAGATGTCAAACTTTTAGGTCATGCCACGTGGTAAGATCTAAGCTGTCCACGTCAAACCTAGCATATTCCCTTTGATTTTCAGTAACTTTCCCACATTTTCGTAGCCTTACACCCATAGCACAGCTGTGACTTTGGCTCGCTGCCGGCTAGTCTCTGGCTTACCCCAAGCCACTGGACCAGCTCCCCAATGACCACCTCATGGCCAGCTATCAATTTGTACTCATTGTCGCCGCCAGCGACCAAGTTTTAATGACTATTTATCACCTCCACCACCACCTTTTGGAACATTTTGCAGCAAGGCCAACTACTCCGACAATTTCTCCTCACCGAGATCTTCCATTTGAGATTGACACTAACCTCTGTTGTGGCCGCAATCGCCACGGCGGCTCACACTTGCCAGGCGGTGTTTTCGATCATTTTCGGCCATTTTTCAGCCAGCCACTAGCCAGACACCAACTGTCATCCCAGATAGTTTCCTCACTTGACGGTCAATCTTTTGAGAGTACCCATGACCATCACCATGGCCACGATCATTGCTGGCAACGTACCCGAACATGGCAGGGATACCACAACTTTTCGATTTTCTAGTTGGCCAACAGCCAGACCATGGAGATCGCCACTGCCATCACATTCCACATCCTCCCCTCTATCAATCGTGACTGGCAACAACATCCGCCATGCCACCCTCTCCATTTTCCAGCGACGGGCACTGCCTCCCCCCGGTTGGCCTATTTGCCCATTTTCGCGTATGCCTACTCTTGTTCAAGTCTACCTGGCTGTGTTGGAGTTAGCTAGTTTGAGCCCGTGTCTATGTCCATCAGTCCAGACCATCCTAGCCGACCCAACCCAGTAGTTTATTTAACCGAGACCAAGTTGACTCGGCCCAACTCGGTTCGGTCCGATTCAGCTCATTTTTAATTATTTTTTGCTGTTTTTCGACCATTTTGTAATTTGAAAACTCGCACATTAATTTAGATGTATATTCATATCATTTAGCATGTTTTAATGTTATGAGTATTGTTATTTATTCATTCATTATTGCTTATTTATTTTAGTTATATGTTTTTTGTATATGATGAATGTTTACATGTTTATTTGTTATTATTAATATTATATTTACTTATGAATATTAGTCTATTATGTTTACAAACTTGTATATATTTATTTACTGATATACATATATATTTATTAGTTATTTTTTCTTATTTCTTGATTTGTGTGCTGGAGGTTTAGTTGTATGTTTATTTATCACTGTCTTATTTATTACGATATATTGTTGTTGTTAGCAAACACCACGAGCATGTATTATATAGAAATATTAGTATTTTACTTACCAGTGGGTTTTGATATAGGTTACATAGTCTGAGCTTGGAGCTTGGAACAACAGGTCCATAAGACTTTCCCTTTGTTTGATCTTTGCTTGACTCCCTGCATGTCGAGTTTAACTGTGTTTTAGATGTAGGACAACATCAACCGCATTTTATCATATTCCTCCAATATCGGGCCATTTAGTTGTGTTTGCTACATATATTTAAAAAACTTCAAGGTTCTTGATGGCTTTCGAAAGATAATATCTAGAAAGTAAGTATTAAATTCTGTCCCAAGCCTATATGCATAAATATGAGGGTTTACGGCTTTTACAACTAAAAGTGTGTACTCCTTCAGACCTTCAGACCTTGAGGTAGTGCGGAGTATTAAGGTAGTGCGTATCGCAATACATTTCCAGAATTTATGGCACTAACTAATCCTTCCTTTTTCCACTCGAGAACCATGGCGGGTGTAATAAAGAGGATGTGAGGGCGTATGCGTTATATGCATGATTATGAATATTAGCCATGCATGTGCACCGTCACTTATTTAAGTATGTTTGCTTACCGCCTAGTGTGAGACAATTTTGTAGTTTCGTAAGTTTCTCTGGGCAATAGAATACTAGATTGTCAGTTTGTACTTGTTATTTTTCGAATCAGTAACACTCTTTATTAACATTTTTCATATCATATATGTAGGTCTTGCAATCCTGTGTCGACTTTGGTGGGAGGAGAAATAAACGCTACACATACTTGAGTTCAGCGTAGTTATTTTCTTTCTTACTTTTATTTATATTTGATGTCTTTTGACATATATTTTACAATATCTTCTATTCTCATGACATCAAGCGTGTTGTTTCGATCTTTTTTATCGATCGAGTATTACTGACCAACAACTTTAGGCATGACTTGACTCGATCGTAATATTTGTAATTCGATTCATAGGTGAACCAAAATTGAGGTGTTACATTGTCATACTCTTTCTTTTTTTATTTGAGTCGATTAAATGAGTGGAAAAACTGCCCTTCCATCCGGACACATATCTCTTCCACATGTATCTTTTTTTATTTGTAATCCGAAAACATTGTCATACTCTTCAACATCAACAAAACATTAACATTCAATCGTTTGACATGTGTGTAATAGAGACTTCCCTGCCCCTTTGTCTAGGCTAGCACATTCCCATCACTAGAACTATTTGAAGGGCACCTAATGAGGAGCCACTGGGCTACAGCGGTAACATCTTGAATTGACTGCTCTATTGATGCTAATGCCTCTCTCGACATTTTCTCATTTCATTTTTTGGTCCCTCGAGACTACTAGTATATCCCAAGCCCACTCCTTTCATCCATAATTCTCCCGGACTTGAGCATGAAGACCGAGAACTTTCTGGCAGTCTCATTTAATACCCTTTGATCCACAAGTCCAAACATCCACTTTACTAAACAGTACCCATAAACCTCCACGTTTCTCTGAGTGTGAGGAACTCAAAATGGGAGTTGTCAGGATTCCTCGGGATTGGACTAACCCGCTCACTAATCTAGAGCCCACTTTGAGTGGCACGTGCACCTGTTCATGGTACGTGTAAGTCAGTTTTTTCATCTCTCGTCTCACTAAAAACTCGATAAAGCTATATATAGGTCTAGGAAGGGATTTATATAACAGGCTCGAAAGCAACTTGTAGAGTATCTTGTTTTCGAAAACATACTCAAGGAATCACATCCTCGAGGGTTACTAATTTGAAAAACTGGTTGGTTAAATGACCTGGGTTAAATAGTATCCAATAAAATGCCACTTAACTCGTCTTGCAAGTAATAAAACAATATACAATAGAATAGAGAGTAAAATAGAAACAAGTCTTAAATGGACCTGGTAGAATCTCTGAGCGTGTCCTCGCACCTAGCCGGTGAGCTCCTACTTCATGCCTACACGTCAAACCAAAAGCTAACGCCCACTCATGATGCATTCACACATCCTATAACATACACATCAATCATTCATCAATCCACACATCAATATAAGATTTCCTACGCTATGTTGAATTATATTACGATACTTATTTTACCTAATTAGTTCCTTAACACTTGTTTTAATACACTTCAATCAAGCACATTTCACATTTTTTTATAATAGAATAGCAAACTCGCCAATTCATTAATCCTACCATGTTGTGCGAATAATTATCACCCTTAATAAATTAAGTTGGATTTAATTATACCTTGCATCATCGTAAATCGGCAATGGCTAAGGTTCGTCGTATGTATCAGAGCTCAAATTCGGTGCTTGACAGCATCTGAAGTTTGATCGGGTTCTACTGGATGAGTTTGACCGAAGATCCTGCAGGGATGGGTGGCATTGGGCTCTGTTCTAGTTAGGAAAGATCGTGGGAGGGTCAGCGATGTCAAGGCGGTGATTGGATGGTGGTGGCGACGATCACCGGCGGCAAAATTGGTGACAAGTATAGGGGTGGCGTCGAGGGTTTGGAATAAATAGGTGTCGAGGGAACGAGTGGTCGAGTGGGGGGAATGAGTGGTCAAGAAGAAGGTTTGGGGTTCGTCTCATAAATTGAACTTGACTCGACTCTGACTCGAGTCAAAATAATAACTAACTCGTAATAATTTTTAAAAAAATCCAAAAAAGGAAAAAATCTCATAAAATATAATATATACCATAGCATTACAGTGACATGCTCTATAACTAACAACCCTCCCAAGCTGCATGTAATGCTTCCTATTGCGTTATTCGGCCTAGAAAATAATTCTACAATCTAATACTAAAATAATAAAGAAAAATTTGGGCATACTCTCATATATTCTGATAACTCATTCAACTGTTGTCTTACTGACGTTATCATCATATATTTAGGCACACATGACCGGCCTCAGCTCAGTACACATGTTTTAAAATTAACCCAACTCTAATAACGGTTGAACTGACCAGCTCTGACTATAAAACTCTGACTGGAGTCACAAGTTTTACATTGCCGATGTTCGGCACGACCATGCCTATGATGTTAGTGGACCATGTTTTCCATGGTCTAGGCCACATAGGCTAGCGCCCTTGGGCCCTATCAATTTCCTTGGGCTGGCAATTTTTCCCTTTTCTATAAAAGCTTCCTACTTCCCCTGTTTTCACAATTTCTTTTGCTGGGTCTGACCCCTCCTTGCCTCTCAATGAAATTATCCACCGCTTTTCATATTCATTATAATCGAAGGGTTAGACCATTACTTAATAAAAATTATTAAACAATAAAAGTGTATCATAAAAGCAAAGAAAAATATTAAATATAAGTGTCGATGGTTGCCAATATCCACCATACATACTAATAACAAGTCCATCAATATAATACTATATCCATGTCTATATACCGAACCATTAAAAGGAAGTCTACTACATGCAGTAAACTCAACTAATAATGCAAGTGATAGTAATTAAAACTCTAAGTGCTGATTCCTCCATCCTGGAGCTTAGCTTAAATCTCCACTACATGCGAACAGTGTAAACTATTCTCTCAGTACCAAATGAGGTGTTGCATCTACTAGTTATATATGAAGTATCAATAATAAGAAAATAAGAGTTAATCACAAGTAAATTTCACCATAAATTAATTGACTTCAGATATTAACAATATAACCAAATCCTAATTGTAGACAATTAAACTATCTCTTCATTTGATCAATCGTACACCATTTAATCAATCTATTATCAACTTATATTTTGGGATCCGATTTTCAGACATGAATTCTTACACATCCTCAATCCATAGTGTCAATCATTACTTGCATCTATAGTCTGATTTCAATACATAAGTTCTTATACATGTACTCAACCATCTAAGTTAAAACACTTAATTCACTTTATAGATTAATTTCTGAACATGAGTTACTCCATACCCTCATTTTTCACAAACAATATAGAAAACTTAACTCATCAAATTATATTTCATATATGTCATCGAGTCATTCTTGTGAGTAATTATTTGAATTTGCATCAAAACTACTATGATATATGCGACCGGCCAATCTCACCACCCACAATTAATGTCCCGTCATTATGATCATAAGTGTTGTGTGTACAATAGCCTCCCAACTCATGTATTAGCTTAGGATGGATGCTCGAAGTTTTATCTGTATGACCCATCAGTTTAACCAATTCCAATTTATTTATTGTTAAGCATAGGTCCCAACATTGCTTGGAGTTAAAACAACTTGTTGTACTTTCCACCTCACTAGCTATCTCAGTTAACCAGATTAAGTTTCTTTCACATCTCAAAGCATTAAATTACAATTCAATTAAATCAGTTCAACATACAAAAGCATCGAAGGAATCTTAAAGCGTCTCAAATTGCATCTAAACAGACCTAAATAGTTAGGCTCTATGAGCTCTTAGATACTGTCCTCCTAGTCTGAGCAATGAAATAAAACTATACATCACTACCTAAACTAGCCTACATGTATGTGTATGTATGACATATCATGAATATTTATCCATCATACAAACATGACCCATCACATCACACATAAATACACTTCTACATCATTAACAATATTAAACAACCTTAACTAATACATTAATCATCTTTAAATAACCTTTAAATATCAAAAACATCAAATTGTCTTTGTAGCCTATGCATTCAGACAGTCTATTTTTTGTCGTCTCAACGCTATTCTACTTCAAAATAAAACAACATAACATTTAAACACTTTGCTTGGTGGTGTTTACGTGCTCTGGGATTTCAAAATAAAATAGTAGAATGTCTGAGCACTTGATTTCAGAGTGGTTTTACACTCGAGCAATTTTCAAATATTAATTTTCTTCATGTTTTGTAATCTTCTTGACATTTGTGTATGGCCTAAACAACATCCAAAATTTACAAAATTTTAATCGTAGATTCATAACACCTTAATTAACATTCTCTAAAAGGATGAGGTATAAATATCAAGTTGTCATCAAAGCTCTCAACAAAGGTCAAATCTCTTTTATTTCGATTAGGTTTTTGCATGAACCATGTCACATCAACTCTAAATTGAATGAAATTTTATATACTCTCTATCTACATCATTATTAAAGGTTCAGAATTCTTGGTTGAAAAAGATAGGTAATTAATTGATTTCACCTTATTCTTCTTCTTTGTGATTAATTTTCATGAAAACAAGACAAAATATGCATCAAACATTAATTATATGTTGTTTAACCCTAAATCACCTTCATCCAAATTAAATTAATGATCTCAATCATGGTGTACATGCATAATTTACAGGAATAAATAATATTAAATCATGAATACATGCATTTCAATCACAACCAGTCATGAACAACCATGAATAATGTTGATGATGCATGAATCTATTGAGATAACATGTTTTAGTCGAATTACTAACTTGATCTTTGAATAAACCACATCTAAAACACTTCCTAACATGATCTTCTCCTACCAAAACCTAAGAAAGAGAGAGGAGAATGATGAGAGAGGGCAAGGAGAAATGGATGTCAGAGAGAGAATGAGGGGAGAGGGCATCACCTAGAGTTTTGAGCCAAAAAGTAGTGCCTCCATCCCTTCTCATGTCCTTATATACTCTCTAATATTTCTCCCTTTCCTTAGCTAACCCTCCAACTTCTTAGAAATTCCTAACTTATCCCTAATCACTCTGGCTAAGCCCGATTTCAATTCTAGTCCAGCCCCTTAGCCAAGGTTTCAACCTAAACCTCTTTCCTCCCAAATGGCCAGCCCATCATTATTCCAACATTGACTCCCCTTAAACAACCTTGATGGCCGAAGTTAGTGTTTCTACCAATTTTAATGTCCCATACAAAGTAAAATCAAACCCATATGCATATAATTCAATGTACCACATATTATATCATATTTTAAGCACAAAGAAAAATTTTGCTCGGCTAAAAATACTAAGCATAAATTTGTCATTGTCTCAAGAAACAATATTCCATGATATAAACCTATGAAAATAAAAATTAAATACTAGTTATTACATCCTTCCCCCTTAAGGAAATTTTATCCCCAAAATTTGCTCATTCGAACTCTGGATGCTTTTCCTTCATGTCTGACTCCATCTCCCAAGTGGCCTCCTCCAAGGCATGGTTCCTCCATAGCATCTTTACAGTTGGGATGATTTTAGTCCTCAATACTTTCTTCTTGTCTAGGATCTTCAAAGACTTCTCAACATATGACATGTCTTCTCAAATCTTTAGATCTATGTAGTCAATTTTGTGCGAAGCATCACGTACATACTTCCTCAACACTACATAGAACACATCATATGCTAAAGTCAATGTAGGCAGTAATGCTAGTTGCTATGTTACTTCCCCCACTCTTTTAAGAATGTCAAATGATCATACATACCTTGGACTTACTTTACCAGATCTTCCAAATCTCATCACCTGTCTAATTGGTGATTTTTTTATGAAAATTGGTTCTCCCTCTTTAAATTACAGTGGCCTCCTTTTTAAATCTTCATAACACTTTTTTCTATCTTGAGCCTCATTTAGTTTCTTCTTAATCAACTCAACTTGCTCAGCAATTACTTATATCAATTTTGGACCAACAAGAACTGGATCCTTGTTGTCCAACCAAATAGATGGTGATCGATTTGGTCTCCCATAAAGTGCTTCAAGTGAAGCCATCCATACCTATGGTGGAGTGGTAGCTATTGTTGTAAGTAAACTCTACCAATGGCAAGCAACCTTCTCAGCTTCCTTGGCCAATCTAATGCACAAGACCCTAACTAGTCTTCTAGTACTTGAATCGTCCTCTCTGATTGATGGTGAGTTTAAGGATGAAAAGTTGTGCTTCATTTTAATTCTATGCCTATAGCATCTTGAAATTCCTTCTATACTCTAGGTGTAAAATTTGCTTCTTTGTTGGGCACTATAAATATAGGTGTACCATGCAATCTAACTATATTATCCATGTACAATTTCACCAATTGTTACTTACTTTTTATCATCCTAATTGGAATGAAATTAGTTGTTTTTGTGAATTGGTCTATGGTGGTGAATTGCCCAAATAGCATCATTACTCTTCTTTGTTTAAGGCAATCAATACATAAAATTAGAAGTTAAATTTACCCATATCCACTTAGGAATTTCCAAAGGTTGTAACTATCCACCTGACCTTTTGTGCTCAAATTTCACTTGTTGACAAGTCAAACACTTTAAACCAATGCTTGCAAGATCCATGCTCATACCTGGGCACTAATACATCCTTTTTATGTCTTGATAAAATTTTTTACTCGCATATGAATTATGTAGTTAGAGTGATGTCCTTCATGCAAAACTTCATTCTTTAGCTCTTCATTAGACAACACACACAACCGACCTTTAAATTGTATGACTTCATTCTCTCCATTTTCAACTTGATCTAAGCAAGTAAGAAATCTTTGCAACACCTCATCATTCGCTTGAGCCACTTTGATTTTGCCAACAAGGTCATTAAAAAACTTTAAACCTACTAATAATGAGTTGAACATACTATAACAACCCCCAATTCTAGCATGCATAATCCTTCTTCAGGCTATTACATATGTCATCATTCAAACGCGCATCCATAACATATTTAACATATAATTCAAAATTTATATCAGAATACGAACAGGAGAAATATAACACTAATCAGCCTATAGATCATGTTCAAGCAATATCACCAGTACATAAGTCTTTATGTCCATAACATATACCACAAATGTAATAACCATCTCAACAAAGGTCCACTAATAAAATAAATGCAATAAAAGAAAACTAAGACTAATGTTGAGAGTCTCCATCCTATCACTCTTATGTTCTAGAAGTTGGGTACATGCAAACATATCCGTTCAATATCTCATACAAGGTATTGAGTCCACTACTTGCATATTTAGTAAACTATAATAAGCAAATAAGAATAATCTTGATCGATTAAACACGATAAAACTAGATGAAACAACAATTAAGATTAATACTTAGACATTAAGCAATAACATAACATGGATAAAATTTTCATTAACATAAACATGGTAAATTTATGTAACTTGGTAATGCATCCTTGACACTCATTAAATTCCACCCTTTTGACTGACTAATTAGTCTGGTTGTTTTCTAGCTAAGGGTTCTCAAAAACCATAATATCACTTAGTTGATTAAATTAACAAGAAAACAAATAGTTAAATAACCTTTCAACTATCTAGTTAGTCTTGGTAAATCAACTAAGTCCTTTGCCTTTAAGATATCTAGAGATAGTCTCCTTAAGACTTGAGAATCTATGTGGAAAACTAAACTAGCTACTGACCTTTTGATCCTTAGGCTCTGGTCTTTATAGCTTAACATAGAACATGTCAATAAAACTACGGTACTAGCTGAAGATCGCTAATGTATATAAGTACATAGACATCTAGATGCCTAGTCTATCTAGATAACTATTGCACCTAGGTGCGTTGTTGAGTTTTGCATCTTAACTCCTAGAGAACGGTAGTAGTGAATCCACAAATCCCACATGGTAAACCACAAGTGATACATGCGTTGCCAAGACAATGGCCTCGGGTATAACTATCCTTGCTTAAGAGACACTAGCCATTCTCTCTGACGTAACACGTCAATTGAACCAGTTAAGCTAGCATACCTTAGTATGTAAAGAAAACTGAAAACTAGTGCCTAGGCACTTATGTTATATAAAACATATGACATGTTGATTTAACATAGTAAAAAAGGATAAGGATTTGATTAATCACATAAAGTACAAGATCATAAAATCCTCAAATAACAACTAAACACGGACCTAATCTACTTGCTGATGAGTTTTGAGTCTCAGTGACCCGAACTACTACTATTCTAGATGATAATTAGTATGTACAACAACCGAGACTAGTTTCTATGTCCCTATGATATGACATGTAATGCATGTTGTTCATGATTCCGTACAACACATTATATATGTCAATAACATGTTAGCAACTTCATACAAACATCATACAGTGGTTATATAATCATAAACATAGCATACATTTCGCAAAAACATGAAAAGTAACCAAACATTTAGGTTAAGATATGAGTATCCCGGTTTATGAGTGCCAGGGTGCTACATTGTACACTTATTTTCTTTCTATTTTCTATGCTCAGTTCCGCTATGTTGAGATTGCAGTGAATGAATGTTGTGGCACTGTACTAGGCTTTTCAATTTTAAAATAATTTAACTTTTCATTTTAAGTATGATTTTTATCAAACAAAACAAGACTTTCATGCTCTCTAAATATTAAAACAAGGGTTGTAGCAAGTTTTTAGTCTAACATGATTTAACCTAGTTTTTTCATGATATTATTCTATGATGACATGCAAAACCATGGTGAACACATCATAAACTCGTTCTTTTTCCAAAACTTGATTCTATAACTTAGTTAAATAATTAGAATTACATGCAAAACTTATTTACATAGATTCTAAACATGAATTAACATCTTAGACATTGTTCTCACAAGTTATAGAAGCATAGAACATGATAACAAACATATAAACAATCTACAACATCAAGCAGAACATGGAACACGAAGATGATGCATGAATCTACACTATTTATGTGTTTTTAGTTGATATTAGTAACTTTTTCTCTAGTGAAAACATCTAAAGCATTGCACCAAACAATCTACCATGTAATTCTCAAGGAAGAGAGAGAGAGAAGCTAGAGGGAGAAGGGAGAGAGAGGGCATGCTAGAGAGCGAAGACAACCACAAGAGAGAGAGGGTGGCCAGGGCTCCAAATTGCAAATAATGCAATTTGTCCTCCTATGTCCTCCTTATATAGTTTGGATCTTTTAGTCGCATATGAACCTCCTCCAAATAATCTCCACGGCTTAACTCTTAAACCTCCTACACGAACACCTAAGCGGACAACCCAACCACATTCAATGACAAACTCTTACCCTGGGGCACAACTCGGCCATTGGACAATTAATAATGTTAGACTTAGATCGCGTAAATAAGGGTCTATGTCCATACATTAGACTTAAAAACTAAGCGAACTTACCATTAGGGATATGAAATTGGTTCATTGGTGACCTTATCCTACTTGTTCACCAAAGGTAAAAGCTTGTCCGACAACTAATCTCCACAGACTTAACTTACCCGTTTGTTCCCTTTGATGATTGATTGTTAGAAAAATGTTTTACTTAGCCAAACCTAATATAATTAGCATATTAATATATAAATTAAAGTATTTTTCATTAATCTAGACTAACTTATAAAAAGAAAAAATTTTGTGTTCAAAAATAAAGAGTTAACTAAGCTACATCCTACTTAAGAGAAGGAAAACAAACTAAGATTATTGGCAAAAAGGCCAAATAATACACTCTTCCTTAAAGAAAATTTCATCCTGAAATTTTTATAGTGAAAAAGATCTGGGTGATATGATTTTGTGATCCCTCAACCTAGTTATACATTTAATACTTACTCGGTAAAATCATGTCTATAAGTAAAAATGGACTATATATCTTCACCTTTGGTTAACCACTTTTGAGGAGATAACTTAGGCCCAGTGGTTTGCACTTTAGGCTAGGTCATTACAAATAGTATCAGAGCTTAATGGTGGGTTGGACTAGGGATGTTGTCTAGGCTAGTGGTCATGGGCCAGAGAAGGATGTGGACTGAGGCTAGCAATGGGCCATGTGTAGGAATTTCGAAGACGAAATTTCCTTAGGTGGGTGGATTGTGTAGTCCCTCAACTTAGTCCCACATCTCACCTATATAATATAAGAAAACGCATCAACAACGGGTGTCATTGAATCCCATATAACTAGTAGGGAAACCTCAATGCTAGTAGATAGATAAAATAGTAAACCACAAGAAACTGAAAATGGAACTGCAACTCCTCTACAACACACTAATCATACGGAAGTGGCCAACAGAGCCTAAATGTAATCATTGATAATCCACACACATGAACCGAATAATAACTCATGGTAACATCCAAGTAATATAGCCAATAGGGCTAGTGTAGGTGCATAAATCATGAGTACCCTCACGGATGTAGGGCCAACATCTTGGTGTTGTGGGTTTTGGCTGTTTGTTCTGTATCTCCCTTTGGGACTTTATTATCTATTGGATATGTATTTGTCTCATGTGTGTTGATGACTTGAGATTATGGATCATATGATGTGAAGATGTGGCCGTGTGGCCTTGAGATTTCTAGTGTGACTCATGCCAGCTTGTGCTTCATGATATGATGTGATTCTATGATTGCTTGCTAGCTTTTGAGTACATAACTATATTTCCTCCATTTTGCAACCAGGATACTCTAGGGTATGCACGTCTAACTAGTTTTATGCAGGTTAGTCCAAGCCCTAGAATCTTTGAACAGATTGTAAATAAATATCTATGTATATGAAACCGTGTTGCTTGTGTAGGTACACAAAGCGAAGAAGGAACACGGTTGGAGAAGTTTTTGTGATTATTTTAATTATAGGAGAATGACGCATGTGAAAGCCAGGTAAGCCCACAAACTGATGAATGTGAAATTTTTGCTAAATACGATGAAAATAATTTGCAAATGTAACACAATGCCTTGGGAATGTTCTATGAATGATAATGATATTATGAAAAGTTTCTTAGATTGTTTTGTGATTGAATGATAATTATGCAAATTTTGTAATTTTTTCATAGTCCTATTTATGGAGGAGACTTTGCCAAATTTTTCTTCAGAAATGTAGCCTCCTTTGTAAATTTGACTCATTTAGGATGCCCTATTTGCATGAACCAACCCATAGGTGTCTTGCATGCATTGTGGTCTTATCTACGCATTAGATTCCTTTGATTTTTGTCTCTCCATTTTAATGAATCATGAATTAATATCCTGAAATTTATTAGTTCGATTTAGTTCACTTTATCGAGAAAATCAAGGTGTTACAACGCTCCCCACGGTGACACACGAGGTGGTATGTCCAATAACTTTTTCAACTATACCTTGAGTTCTTGAAGTTCTACAAGTGCCATTCTCGAGGGTGCCATCAATAAAGGAGTAGTCCCAGGTAATAAGTCAATAGACTCCAATTCCCTTTCTAGTGATAATCCTGGTAGTTCTTCTGGAAAGTCATCTAAGAATTCTGACACAATCCTAATTGAGGATGGGTCAACCTCCTTAGATTCCTTTGTCTATTCCACCACACTAGTTAGGCACCCTTGACGTCCTTTTTGTGGATGCTTAGTTGCCTTGGCATAGGCAATAGTAGTGGCTGATTTTCTATTAGTTCACCTCTAAAAAGCATCTTCTCACTAGCTAAATCTTCGGCTACATATAGCTTCTTGTTACAATCTAAGATAACATGATTCTTAGATATCCAACCCATTGTTAGAATTAAGTCTATCCCAGCAAAGTGATACATAGCAAATCCCCACACAATTGACTTAATATGCGCTTGCATAAAAACTGGTCCTACTTACTTGTCAACTAGTGTTTGGTTGCCATTTGGGGTACTTACATTGAATGGTGGATCTAACATTCTAGGTTTTAGACTTAAGTCTCTAGTAAGTCTATATGACATGTACGAATGAGTATAGCCTGAATTATATACGAGTAAATTTGGATTGTCATAAAGAGTGATCATACCCTGAATGAGATTGTTCCTTGCCACATCTCCTGCATTAGCTACATTCAACTTTGCTGCAACTGAGGCTTTTTCGGGCCTTATTCTTTGGGCAATCCCTCTTGAGAATTCTTCAAGCATTCCCCATCATGTTGCCTCTTGTAGTACTGACAACATGGTCTTCTGTTTTCATTCTTGTTGCCATTGCCATTCCCTTTTCTTATCATTATCACTATTCTTGTTAACTTGCTGATTCTGATTCAGCTTCGAGGTGGTCAAACTAGTAGTTTTGCTCTTGGTCTTCTCCTTCTTGTTGATTGAGAGGTCCATACTACTTTGCTAAAATTTCCTCAGCAATGCATGTAGCTACTACTACCTTGGCCATAGTAGATGGCCTTTCACTGGCCATACAGTCCCTGAGTGCAAATCAAAGTCCCTATACAAACTTGTTTGTGCGAGCTTTCGTTGAAGCACATACTAATGGATCAAAATGTTCAAGTTGAATAAACTTCTGCTGGTACTACCTTTTCGTCTGGTCCTTATCTTGTTTTAAATTCGTGAATCCTTTAGCTTTTTGCTCATGAACTTGTTCTAGATTATTCGTATTGTTGAACACATCCACAAATTCTACCCATGATATAGTGTCAAACTGCCTTAAAATAAAATTAGTCCTGTGAACAACCTCCCAGTAGTATGCGGCTTCATCATCAAACATACGGGAGGCTACCCTCACCTAGCATAATGAAAATAAATAAGGTTTGAAACTTTTATTGAGTCAAATAGTTTAAAATAATTGTATTAATAATATTTTTGAATTAGAATAATACAAATTATTTTAAATAATTTAATCGTACAACTTAATTAATTGAATGGTTGTAAATAAGGATAGCGATTAAAAATTATAACCGTAAACTAAATCGTCAAGATCGTGGTTATGTAATTATCATCACAAAGGAAAATTAAATACTTGTTTATAATTTAATAATTATTTTATTATTTATTAAGTGTTAATTATGATTTAGATAATTAATTTAAAATGTAAAGTAGGATTTAAATGATTATATCACATGAATAATTTAATATTAAATATTGTTGAATTTTAATAGTGATATATATATATTAGACATTTAGCTGAACAAAATTATACTTATGTATAATTTTATGTTCTAGTTCAGATTAGGATCTTTGGTCGCAGCTGCGAGTTCGAAATATCCAGGTCTATATAATTATTTGAATTGTTGTACTACCGTCTCCAGTGCCAGTGCCTTGTACACCCCGGCCGTAGCCTTTTCGTGGGGTAGCTATCACTACACTCGGGTGATTTCTATGCCCCGTTTGTGGGGAAGCTCTCACTACCAATTCTAGTGCAAGTGCCTCGCACACCCCGGCCGTAGCCTTTTTATGGGGAGGCTATCACTGCACTCCAGTGCCAATGCCTTCCACACCCCGACCGTAGCCTTTTTGTGGGGCGACTATCATTGCACTCAGGTGATTGCTATGCCCCGTTTGTGGGGAAGCTCTCACTACCAATTCTAGTGCCAGTGCCTCACACACCCCGGCCGTAGCCTTTTTATACGGCGGCTATCACTGCACTCCCGTGGGATGGAGGAATCGCTGTGCCTTGCTCACCCCGGCCGTAGCCTTTTTATGTGGCTGCTATCACTACACCAAAACAATGTCGATGCATTACACAATTTACGCACATAATATGACCCCGTGTCGGACTGAGTCAATTCTTTGACCCTTGTTGCACTCGGTGCATGGTGGTCGAATCTGGGCTTAGGTCGACCATGGCTACCAATAAGGAAAATACGATGTTCTACCTATTATACGTACCTGACTTGTGATTTCGTCTGACTGTGATCCGCTAACCCTAATCTGAATGAGGGCATAAAATTATACATTAGTATAATTTTATTTTGCATGAAGCTACATACAACTACATGACTGATATACTATCAATTTTAAATGATGTAATTAGTTCATATTAGTCTTCATTTCTTATTAATTTTTCAGCAATTCTAATGATAATTAATTATTAATTATCCCCATCCAAATCCACATTATCTAATTGATAATTTAATTATTAACACGTCCCATACTTACCAGGTTACCATTCTACTTTAACAATTCATGCAACGACCCCAAAGCTCCCAGTTTTATTGTAGTCAACCAGCTAAAGCCGGTATTCTCTCCATGCATGGCGACCAACCAGTAACGTGGCGGCCTCCATTTGCTGCTATGGCGTCTCCAACTTGGCCACCACATGGCAACCCTTAACCACTCCTTGGCGACCCTCTTCCGGCTACTCAATCAGCAACCCCGACCTGACCATGGTGACTCCATGTTGGTCACATAATCAGCCCATGACCCACGGCAGCGTCTCCCTAGTCGGCTACATAAACAGCACCCGACCAGACCCATGGCGACTACTCTAGTCAGCCACATAAACAGCACCCGACCAACATGTCTTCTTTTCCTTCCACCCAATTTCAGAACCCATCTTCTACCTACCCCACTGATCCTATTGAAAAAAACCCCAAAGATCCAATCTCATGGAACTCGGACTACACCCTTCATGGGGACCTTAACTTCACCATTCATGGTGGTCGACCAGCAGCCATGGCGACCATGTCCTGCCCCATCAAGGTGACTACCAGCACCACCCCAAGTGACGACCAGTTTGCCCTTTCCATGGCGGATCCACGTCTGGCCAGCAACACCACCCATGGCAACACCAACCTAGTCTCCTTCACGTTCCTGATTTACATCCCTCCCCGATGGTCTGACTCTGCCACCCAAGGTGACTCCGTCCGGCCAGCCGCACTGCTGGGAGCACTCCCTACTTCCAACCCAACTCACAAGGATGGAAGATGGTGTTGTTGCTGCTACAAAATCAGCAAGACGTCCTCATGGTTTTCTTCTTCCCTTGTTGATTTCTCATTTGATTCTTATGTTTATCATGTTTACGATTTATGCAACATGTGTATGCATACAATAGAAGAAAAAGAAAGGAAAAGAAATTACCTGAGCGAAGGAGGAAAACCAGCGTCTGTCCAAGGAGGAAAAAGATGTAGATGACGCCCTCCCCTTCTCCTTTTATCAAGAATAAAATGATAGTTAGGGTATGTGGAAACACCCTTCCACCGATATTCCTTTAACCGGGTAATTGGGTAATCAACACGGTTCACTTAACCATTTCACGTAACCTCTTAAATGGGTACATGGTTTAGTTCACGTAAATGGTTAAATGGATAAGTAATGTGGTCGACTCGACCGATTCAACTAGAATCGTCCGGTTAGAAATTACTGTACAATTAACTAGGTAATTCATACTCAACCAGCTAACGGATTTTTTTCATGTTCGATCCCACTGCGTCGAATGTTATTTTTTATTATTATTGCTATATATATATATATATATATATATATATATATTTTCTGGGTCTTTACAGTGTTACTCAAAATCGAACAAAAACCAACCCTATAACAACAAGTCCTAACCGGACCGGGTGTTACTTAAAAGGATACGTGAATAATATGAAAGCAAATAAGTCTAGCTTTTCTAACTCAAATGAACTTTTTTTTCAAATGACAATGCATGAAGTAATTATCCCACAGTCTTGGATCGTTTCCCATAGCCACATTTATAACACAAGAAAAATAAAAAGAGAAGTCTGTTTATTAAGCGTTCACCACCTGCGTTGGTAGAAGAACCACCCTGTCATCTCTTAGTCTTTAGGTCCAGCTGCTAACCTGGGGAGGCAATTCCGCGTTAGTTATTAACCACTAAGCCGTATAATTGAATAAAACAAGTCCATAAACTCCCTATCATTATCTATAATATGTGCACTTGTGACCACTCCAACATGACCATTTATTAGCTGATGGTTCAGTCCACCATGTTCATTAGTTGGCTGATTGGTTAGTGCACCATGTCCACTTATTGGGTGATGGGTCAGTCCATCATGTACGTTACCGGCTGGCGAGTCCAATCCGCCATCTCCGTTATCAGCTGGTGAGTCCAATCCACCAGGCCCATTAGTTGGTTGATGGGTCAATCCACCATGTTCATTTATTAGCCGGTGTATCAGTCCACCATGTCCGTAATTGGCTGGCGAATCCAATCTACCATTTCCAATTTATTAGCTGATGGGTCAGTCCATCATGTCCATTACCGGCTGGTGAGTCCAATCCACCATGTCTGCTATCGGCGGGTGAGTCCAATCCTCCATGTCCGTAATTGGCTAGCGAGTCCAATCTGCCATGTCCAATTTAGTGGCTGATGGGTCAATCCATCATGTCCATTATTTGATTATAAAGGGTGTATCCCGTGTAACGACTCGCCATTTGTCACAACATTGTGGGCCTAGCTGGCAAGGTGTTACTCAAAATTTAAGCAAATATGTCTAACATTTTTGTAAACAAAAACATATATAAAGATCCCACAGTCTTGATCGTTTTCGAGTAGCCACACTTATTTCTCAAATAGTAAAAAAGAGAGGAGTCCTCATATTTATTTTGCTCTATGCCTCGGTTGTCAATTACCTAATCTCGTATCTGCACACCTGCGGAGACAATTCCGCGTTAGTAATTACAACACTAAGTAGTATAATATATAAAACAAAACAAGTACATTCC
>JAURVB010003254.1:0-27655 GCA_033002965.1 Piper betle | reverse complement strand
CCTATATACATATGCTTCAACGAGTTCCTCAATTAAATTCTCACATCTATTCATGTATAGGTATTCCCTAGGTTCAACGAGTCCCTTTATTAAATTCTCTTACCCCATCATCCGTTCATGAATCAGTATTCTCTAGGTTGGGTTCGTCTTCCTAATGCCAGAGTTTGGCCTTACGTCTTCTCTAAGGTTAGGGTTTGGCTTTACGTTGAACCGTGACCGGTCTACTTGATAACCAACCATATCCATTCATCGAAAATAATATTTCATAATACTTAGGTTCAAGTCTTGAAATAAAAATTTTCACATATTTTCACGGTTCTTACAATCTCCCCAACTTAGAAATATTTCGTCCCCGAAATATTATAACATCAACAGGATGATCATGATTAACTATATCTTCGGAACCTCAGGTTGCTCTTGTTGTTGCTTCGGAGGCTGACGACAGTCCTTATGTATGTGTCCCGTCCTTCCACAATTGTAGCACCGACGGGGCTCACTGCATAACCCTGAATGCATCTTGTTGCAATTTTTACATAGTCGACACGAAATCTCCTGAAACTTCCTTTTGCGGTTCCCATCGACATTCCGTTATGTTCAAAAAAATTTTTTTTTTCAATGATTACTTAGGTTTGTTAGTGAGTCCACTAATTCACTAATGACATACCCCATTGGAGAAAGATAAATATTGGACTCTTCAACAAGGTACTTGAGTCATAAGATGTGAGCTTTTGGGAAACCTTGCTCTGATACCACCTGTAACGACCCGGCCATTTTTCACAACATTGTGGGCCTAGCTGGCCAGGTGTTACCAAAATAAAACTACTAAATGCCGAGTAATAAGTTATAAAATAATGGTTCCCACAGTCTTAGACCATTTCCCATAGCCACATTTATAACTCAAAACAAAATAAAAAGAAGTCTCATTTATTACCCATTCTCCTAACCTGACTATCCTATCATACTTTTATTCTACCTTATTTGAGCTGAAATCAAACAATCTTGATTGGCCTACATACCCATGTCGGGATCAAGCTCGATGTAGTTCTATTGGCTGATGGGTTAGTCCACCGTGCCACTATAAAATATTGGGCCGATGGGTCAGTCCATCGTGCCCCCTTATTGGCCGATTGGTTCATTCCATCGTACCCCCTATTATGTTGAGCCGATGGGTCCATTCCACCGTGCCCCTATTGGCTAATGGGTCCATGCCATCCTATACCCTATTGGGCCGATGGGTCAGTCCACCGTACCCCTGTATTAGGTTGAGCCGATGGGTCCATTCCATCGTACCCCCTATTATGTTGGGCCGATGGGTCCATTCCACCGTATCACTTATTAAGTTGAGCCGATGGGTCCATTCCACCGTACCCCCTATTGGCCGATGGGTCCATTCCACCATACCACCTGTATTAGGTTGAGCCGATGGGTCCATTTCATCATACCCCCTATTATGTTGGGCCGATGGGTCCATTCCACTGTACCACTGTATTAGGTTGAGCCGATGGGTCCATTCCATCGTACCCCCTATTGGCCGATGGGTCCATTCCACCGTACCACTGTATTAGGTTGAGCCGATGGGTCCATTCCATCGTACCCCCCTATTGGCCGATATTTATTTATGGACTGTCTGTTCCATTCTGACATGTCCATTATTAGATTTTGAACAGTGCGGCTAAAAAAAATAGGGTTTCTTGAAACTAGTCAAACATGAATTTCATATCTGCCATCTAATTTGCAACCATACAATATCTCAACACCCAAAGACCTATTGCAATTTATACCAAAAAGTTCCAGCAACTTAGCAAGGTAGTTCTAATGAATTTATGCGTTGCAACCATGCATGTAAGAGTTCTAATGGAAAAGAAACTAAGAAGAAGTGTGAAATACTTACACCACAATGGAAAGGCACTGGAGAGGAGGCAAGAAGGAGTGGACTGCCTTTCCTCCCTAACCCCCTCCTATATATATCCTTCAACGAGTTCCTCAATTAAATTCTCACATCTATTCATGTATAGGTATTCCCTCCCCAAGATGCGAATTGGTTTTTCCTCGTAGGTTAAATCCGATTGTAGCTCTAAATCTGCAAAATTTGTGATAATGTGATTCTCATCTCGTACATATTTCTTTAGCATTGACACGTGAAAGACATTGTGTACACCGGCTTGGTAGTAATGCTAATCTATATGCACTTCTGATTCGATCCAAAATTGGAAATAGTCCTATGAATCTTGGCTTCAACTTCCCTGATGTTCTAAATTTGATCACTCCCTTTTTAGGTGAGGTCTTAAGGTAGACGAACTCCCCAACTTGGAATTCTAAGTCTTTCCTTTGAGTGTCAGCATAACTTTTCTGTCGATCCTGAGCTGCCTTAAGCCTTTGTTGGATGAGTTGCACTTTTTCAGCTGCTTCTCTCACCATCTTTGGCCCGACCATAACCACCTCTGTAGACTCCAACCAGCATGATGGAGATCGACAAGGACTACCGTATAAAGCTTCAAACGGTGCCAATTAAAGTTGTCGACGTAGTTTACTTGATCAGTTGCACATTGATCTGTAAAGTGTCCTTTTCCACACCATTCACACCTTGGTTCTACAGCCTTAACATGTCCCTGTATATTAAGAATTTGAACATGATTAGCTAAAGCACTGACCTGGGCAGATAAAGCAGTAAGTACATCTAATTCTAAATTTTCGGTAGTCCTCAATGAATGCATGGCTTCTTCCTCTATTGATTCTTGTACTCTTCTTCCAATGGCACACACGTTTCTCAAAGTCCTTTCAATCTCTAGATCACAAGAAACCAAGGGTGACCACACTAATCGATGCATAAACAAATGATAATAAATAATAGCAAGGAAGAAGACAATGATATAATATATATATATATATATATATTTCATTTTTTGTTTTTTTGTTTTAAAAATAATCAAACACTAAAATCTAAAAAGAAAAGAAAAACACTCAAAAATTCTAATCCTAAATTAATTAAAAAAATTCGATCTCCCCGGCAACGACGCCAAAAACTTGTTCGAATAATTTCAATATCATGCAAGTATACAAGTAATATAATGATAAATTCAAATATCGTTCCCACAGAGAGATGATTTTTCTTAAATTTATTCAAGAAAATAAAATTAAGAGCAAAACAAAAATAATTGACTTAACTAAATCTAAATAATAACTTTAAATAAAAGAAGAAGTTAAAATGATAAAAATCGTTCTAAAGTCGAATTTCCCTTAACATGAATTTAATTTTCATCAAATCTTACTCTTATCTTTTATTCCCTCGGATTGTTGATCTAGGATAATTATATGACATGGTGGCTCCCGCTCCTTCATACTTCTATTATTTTGCATCATCTCTACCTCTTGGTGATAATTGATTAATCAAAAAAATAATGCATTAAGAATTGCCTTACAATCGCATACGGTGTTGTGTATCTTCCGACCACAACGACAAACAAGTCAAAAGACTCGTCGTATGATGAATTACCAATAACTAATCTAATTAATTTCTCCCGAAATCTAATTAAACCTCATGATCTAAGAAATAATTGATCAATCTATTCTTCGCATTAAGAATATGATAATTCAAACAATCCGACTGAATAAAAGAGTAAAAGCTTGAAATAAATTTAAAAGAGTAAAAGCTTGAAATAAATTTAATTAAATCATGTTAAGTTCCATTCTTCTATAGAACGAAATGAAAAACTACTCCATAATAAAAATAGAGAACAATATAAAGAAAGAGAAAGAAATTACAAAAATTAAAACTACTTCTTTCACTACACTCCGAAGCCAAGAGATGAGATATAATCAATAACAAATAACCACCCCTTTATATAGAAGTGGAGATACAAGAATTCGAAGAGGGTGTTCACAAATCGACGTAGTCTAATTAATTATAATGTCCCTTCAAGTTTCCAACTGTTCGATTCCATTGAACACCATAACTTGTAACCATTGGGTGGGGCCAAGTGTCATGACCAATCAAATCCAAAGCTTAATTTATTCATCTTTTTCTGCATTAAAATACCAAATTTAATCATATCTCATAAAATATTAATTAACTAGAATATAATGAAAAATATTACTTAATTAATAATATTTATACCCAGAAAGAACAAAATCATATAAAAACTGGGTAAATATTGTATATTTTAAACACTTAATAGGGGACAGCGGCTGGCGGGGGCGGTGGCTGGGGGAGGGAGGAACAATTGGGGGGGGGGGCGGGCAGGGCCACGGCTACAGGGCGTGGGGAGGGCGCCGACGGGGCCGGCGGGGGGCCGCCAGCTGGGGGTGGGGATGGGCAGGCAGGCGGGCGGGCGGTCAGACGGTGACCAGGCGGGCGGGCGGTCAGACGGTGACCAGGCGGCCGGGCGAGCGGCCAAGTGGCGGCTAGGGCGGGCGGGCCGGCGGCGACCAGGCGGGTGGATGGGCGGCCGCCAGGCTGGCGGCCAGGCAGGCGGATAGGCAAGCGGGCGGGCGGGCGCCCAAACGGGTCTAGGGCGGGTCTAAATCTCTAGTAAAATCTGGGCCGCTGGATTTCAATCCAGTGGCCCAGATTCACTACGTTGCTGATGCGCTGCATTTTCATGCAACACACAGCAGCAGGACTCTACATACTCTGATAGTGATTGGGCAGGGTGCCCACTAACAAGACCACAATAGGCTTTGTTACTTTCCTTGGTACAAATATCATATCCTGGTGTTCAAGGAAACAACAGACTGTGTCATGCTCTGCACTTGCAGCGACAGCCGCTGAACTTACTTTGCATGGATTCATTCTTAATGATTTGAAAGTTCAGTTGGAAGCAACACCTACTATTTACTTTGATAATTTGAGTGTCTTGCATCTTACTGTAAATCCTATCCTCCATGCAAGACCAAAGCATATCGAACTCAATTTTCATTATGTTCAAAAAAGTAAAAAATAAGTTTGATAATTGACGATCCAGATTATATGTTACTAGACAAACTGACGGCTATAGTATTTTTTCATCATTTTTTGTTTCTTTCTTGTTGTGAATTGGTCGGCTTTATGTTCCTTGTATGTAAAGCTTTGAAAGTTCAATACAATTTGCTTTTTGTCCAAGTTTCTTATAATTCTGTGTGGGTGAATGGGTGTGTGGATAAATTTCCTTGTAAATGGAATAAACATTCATAGTATTGAAATCAAGATATTATGACCATGGTTATTTTATTTTTCTTATTGAATTAGGCTAATGAAGTTGTAGAAGAAGTTAACTCATGGGCAGAGAAGGAGAACGATGGCCTCATCACAAATCCTTCACCCTGGCTCTGTTGATCCAATATTTACCTGACTTATTATAGCTAATGTCTTTTATTTCAAAGGGACTTGGGCACACAAGTTTGCAGAGTCGTATACCGAAGAAGATGATTTCCACATTCTTGATGGTAAAACGGTTCGAGTGCCCTTCATGACGGGCAAAAAGGGGACAATATGTTAGTACTTGGTGCCCATGTACAACCACATTGTTGGCACCACCTTCACTGACGGGTCCATCCATGGCCGTCCTCGCCTGTCGATTCTGAACGGCGTCAAGGTCCAAGATCCCTTCAAAGAGATAGCTGGTGGTGCTTTCTAATAGTTAATTTAAAGAATAAGGCTTTCTCATTGGCTTATATATAACTCACCAATATTATCAACGACCGATGTAGGATAAACCAAACAATTTCAAAGCTATCACCCAAAAAGTCGATTTCTGACCAATGGAAAGTAAGAAGTAGTGTCTAACTCTGAGTCAATTTTATTATTCTTTCAATCCAATGAACAAAAAGATATATAAAATTTTATTCCCTTACCGACAATCAACGAGGGCCAACTTGTCAGTGCTATTGATGGCTTTAAAGTTCTTCAACTTCCATACAATCGAGGGAACGAAATATGGATAAGTTTCTCCATGTACATCAACTTGCCCAATGCAAAGGATGGACTAGAGAGTTTAGTAGAGAGGATGTGTTCTGAACATGGCTTGTTGGATAAATATGTTCCTTCTAAATATGTCCCCCTTGGGGAATTCCAAGATTCCTATGTTCAAGATTAGCTATGAGCTCGAGCTATCTGAAGATTTGAAGAACATGGGTCTTGAGCTGCCTTTTAGACAAGGTATGATGGAGATGGTGACAAACCCAGTGGATGGTAGAGAGTTGTTTGTCAGTGGCCTTCACCACAATTCCTTCATTGAAGTGAATGAAGAAGGAACTGATGCAGCTTTTGATTCTTGTTTTAGGTAGGCCAAAGATTTGGATTTAGCTGCAGACCACCCATTTGCATTCGTGATTAAGGAAAACAGGACTAATATTGTTTTGTTTGTAGGGAGTGTAGTTAATCCCCTTGACAATCAGACACCTAGTAGTGTGGTACTTTTGTTTTTGGAATAATGTGCATTAACCATTTTTAATTTGACGAGATATAGGAACCGTAGGCATTTGTGTGTTGATGATAATGTTTATTCGGAGAAGGATGAACATGTTTATTTGTGTTTTTAAGGTTAAATGTTTTAGAGCATGTGATATGGGGACTATGAATTTTTTGGTATATATATAATCTTATTAATAAAAGAGGATTTAAAAGTAGGCTCTTATAAAATTAAGAAGTTCAAACCAAGAATTTAATCCATGAAGTATTCAATTAAACTCAAGAAATTCATATGTGATATTAAAAACATCGTTGAATTACAAAGAAAAGTAAATCAAAATAAAGATAAACTCTTTTAGAGAAATCGTCTTCTTCTTCAGATCCAACTTCTTTATCTTTCTTCTCTCGTCTTTCGTGTCGTCTCTTAGCCATCTAAGATTGTTCTCTAAAACCCTAATTAAATTTATAAATTATCCACCCAAATATTTTAAGTGGGGTCTACCAGGATCTCTAGAAATATCAGAAAAATTAGGTTTTCAGCCGCCCGTGCTCGCGCGCTCACTATTCAAGTGCTCGAGCACTCTGCTCTCGGCTATAAATTCTTGTTTGCTTTAGTACCGGTGCTCGAGCACTTAAACAGTCAGAACACGAGCATTCAAACAGTTCCAGGTCAAATTCGCTACAGTTCCAGGTCACACTTTTTCCCGATTTTGCCCCGAATTCGTCCCGAATCGACTTCAAACTCGTATATCCTACTAGAACAACATTAATTAGCATTTTTCACACCAAAATTATAATAATTTCTTACATTATTAATAATATCTAATAATTTTTTAAACTAATAAAATTGAAATAAAAATCACTCGAAACATAACAAAAATCAACATGAAATGCAATGAATAATAACTCTTTTACATAGTTATCATGTGATACTGTTGTTTTTGGAATAATGAGCATTAACCATTTTTAATTTGACGAGATACAGGAACTTTAGGCATTTCTGGGTTCATGATAATGTTTTATTCTGAGAAGGATGAACATGTTTATTTGTGTTTTTAAGGTTAAATGTTTTAGAGCATGTGATATGGGGACTATGAATTTTTTTGGTATATATCTAATCTTATTAATAAAAGAGGATTTAAAAGTAGGCTCTTATAAAATTAAGAGGTTCAAACCAATCAAAAAATGCAACAAAATAAATCAAATTATTAGAATTTTTATATCTCCCCACTTAATTAAAGTTTAATTTTAAAATATTGAAATTTATTTTATCAAAAATATTGAAATTTATCTCTAATATTGGTGTGACGTGGCATCTTACCTAATATACATTCAATGGACAGTGTAAAACAATTTTGGTACATTTTAAATCTTGGAGGTATATACTTAGTTGAGGTAATAGTCCACGATTTTTGTTTATCCGCATAAAAAGCTTCTGAATATCCATATTTATTTTAACCTGTGAAGTAATGTATTTAGTTTAGAATAGCAAAGAAATGTAACATGCATAATACTTTTTTTGACATACTTAAATACATAAATAATTAGTGCTTAATTTAAGTTTATCTTTTAAAATTATTATCAACAAATTCTTCAAATACAATTTTGCCTAAACTAGAAATTTCAATTGTATTAAAAATCTCTAATTAATTTTTATAAAATAGAATGAAAACTCTTTAAATATAAAATGAATAAAAAATGTTTAACCCTTGTTATAATTTTAAGATCTTTTATTTTTTAATAAAAACTAATTAAATTGAAATTCTTTGACTAGTGCTAATTAATACGTCAATATTTCTTTCATCGTGTATTAAAAATAGGAATTTAATATTCTTGGGTATGATTAAGATAATATCATGTGTACTCATAGGTACAAAAATCAGAATTGGACGTTGAATCGGATTGGAAGGGAATCATTGAATTTGACTGATTCATCAAAAATTGGACAAAAATTGGTTTACTTGAATCGATCAAAATTGGTAGAGTTATATAATGCATTAGAACCCATTATAATGCAGTTTGTGTGTGTAAAACCTTGAAAAAATAATTAGGTTATTTTATTTAGGGTTTTGTAAATCTTAGAATGAACTGTAAATATTATTTAATTAAATTAATTCTTGAAAAAAGTATTATTAAAAATTATCGATTTTGACCTTTAGCATATCGGTATAATGATATTTATAATATTTTTAGGATTTAACATCTATTCGTATTAACTTAATAATTACTTTTTAACTTTACGTTATCACACAAATGACTTTTTGAATTCCACATATATTTATAAAATTTAATCTAGTGACTTTTTGAATTCTATACATATTCTTTATATTTCTATATAAAGGAGAGTTATGTTATCAAATAAAATATCCTTTAGATAGTTTGCGAGGATATTTGGCTTTAGAGAAATTTCATTCATAATTGCGAGTGCCTCATCATAAGTTCAGGGGTTATATATTCCTATGTAAGAGTCCCGACACGGGGCAACACCCTTAAAAAATACTATGTGAGAGTCCGTGGTTAGGCATGAGCTCACATTCGACCACTATGCGCCGAGCACAACCGGGGTTAATAAATTGATTCAATCTGACACAAGGCAGCACTCCCTAAAATTCTTGAAAGATTAAATAATTACCCATGCCAAAAGAGGTGATAGGCCGCATTGGCGCAAAAACAGCTCATTATGTAATTGTGATATGGCAAATATCAGTAACTATAGTGCTGAGGTTCACGTAATGGGTACACGCATACATAGGATTACATAGGATTATAGCTAGATGGGCGTGCCACCCTCCCAACATATTAAGAGCTTAGTATAGGCTCATAATCACTAAAATGATGTAATTTGGATATTGTGGAATATATTAATTGTTAATCTTATAAATATGTAACTTTGTTCTCACGCAAGTATGAGCATGGAAGGATAGGTAGAGGAAGGTAGACTCAGGACAACTAGACGACTCTGTTATTGCACTTATTATTTTTTAGATTGTTTGTTTATGGTAGTGGGACTTTTGGTTCTGGTTCATGAGGCTTAGATTATTCTCAACTTTTGTAGATCATTCCCAACACCACTGCCGATCGTTGCAGCCGGTCACCACCAACATGTCATCGATTTGTCCCCCATCTTTGCTGTGATCATTCCATCATGAAATTGTTCCGATAATTTTTTTTTTTTGCCATGCAATTATATGTGGGAACAACGTTGTGATTGTGAGCAATGTTAAGAGTTCGTCTAGTGGGAGGATGCGTTTCTGGGTATCTAGGCATCTTGTTGTTTCGTTATAATATTGAGACATTGTTAATTCTGTCGTAGGATATGTGATTGGGTGATTACTGATTAATTAGAGCTCGGTCGCGGTTGGTTAGAATTAACTCTGTATCAACATAAGCTTTGTAGCTTCTAATTATAAACAAGGTGATTTGTTTATTCCTGTCCTTGACAAGTTTTTGTTTTTTTATTTTTTTGGTAAGAAACAGCAATTGAGACATGGCATGATTAAGCTTAATGATCATGTTTGGTGTATTAGGCATTTTGTAACCCATTAGAATATTTGAAGATTTGTTTCAAACAATTGCCCAGGGTAAAATATTTTTTGCCTCCTTGGTGTTACTCTTTTTCTAAATGTCAATTTGATTCTATATATACTGTACTCTCCATTTTTGTCTGCTTTTTCTCTGGTTTATGCGTAAAATGTCATAGTTATTAGCTGCCCTAAAGGTGTGGCCTTTGGAAGTGTGTGGCTTAATTTTTGGGTTTAACACTATTGATCATCGTGACACTAAGAAATCGTATGAATGAATTGCAACAATTTAATTTTAAAAAAAGATTATCCCCTCTTACCTTGTAACTTTAGGGTAAGAACCACCTAGCATAATATCTAACAATTATCTTGGGAATATGTACCATCATTAGTTAAAACAACAGATGAAGCAAATGACAATCAGATGTTGGATGAGATAACCTCTTTCTGAAACTAGCCAGCCAACTTTTTCGTTTAGAATTAGAGCTTAATCGGAGTCACATTGCTCATTGCTTACACTTGTAGCTTAAAAATTTGGGACTCGGACTGACATTGCTGAGAAGTGAAATTTACTTGCAGTCGATTCTAAGCTGACTACTGTTTTTTTTTCTTATGCCTTTGTATTTGTTTCCTTCTTGTTTGCTTATGTGCAACTGAAAATAATTAAATTACTCACTATGTGAAGCTCTTGCATCAGTTTCCCATCCAGTGAGTCTCAAAAATTTAATCAGAACCTAGTTAGATTTTGCCACCGGCTTTGCCTGCAAATTTCTTCTTATTTCGCCGCCTTCCATCCATTCGGTGGTCGGCCTAATTACCGCCGGTGCTTCCGGCGCTCGCTCAACCAGACGCTCGCCTTCCTCAACTTGAAAAAAGAGGAGTTGGTGCCCCTGTATTCCCACATTGTTGGCACCAACTTCACCGACGAGTCCATCCATGGTGGTCCTCGCCTATCATTCGTGAACGGCGCCTGGTTGGACCAATCCATGAAGCTCCAAGAGCCCTTTAAAGAGATAGTTGGTGGAGCTTTCCAGGCCTTCACCCGAGAAGTCGACTTCCGAAGCAGGGCGAAAGCCTTTCCCGTCATTTTTATTCACTTGTATTCCAATCCATTCATCTATATTAGTGTGGCGCTATCAACCTTGGTGGCGTGTGGGAGATGGACAAATTGCCTTGTTAAAAAAGCAAATCATTTCATATTACTGCAATCAAGATATTGTGACTACGTTTTTTTCTTATTGAATCAGGCTAATGAAGTTTGAGAAGAAGTCACCTCATGGGCTATGAAGTATACCCATGGCCTCATCAACCAAATCCTTCCTTACGGATCTGTTAATGAATTAAGCAGACTTATTTTAGCTAAAGCCTTGCATTTCAAAGGTCATGGGTGAATAAGTTCAAGAAGTCGGACATCGAAGATGATGACTTCTACACTCTTGATCGTAATATTGTTCACGTGCCCTTCATGACGAGTAGGAAGAAACAATGTGTAAGTGCTTTTGATGGCTTCAAAGTTCTTCAACGTCCATACAATGCATGGACAGACAGGAGACGTTTCTCCATGTATATCTACTTGCCGGATGCAAAGGGATGGACTAGCGAGTTTAGTAGATAGGATGTGCCCTGAGCATGGCTTCTTAGATAAATATGTTCCTTGCAGTAAGGTTTCCCTTCGGGAATTTAAGATTCCCAAGTTCAAGTTCAACTATCAGCTTGAGCTTTCTAAAGATTTGAAGAGATGGGGCTTGAGCTGCCTTTTAGACCAGGGATCTGATGGACATGGTGACAGACCCGGAGACTGGAAAATTGTTGTTTGTTAGTGCCGTTTACCACAATTCCTTCATTGAAGTGAATGAAGAAGGAACTGAAGCAGCTGCTGTCACTGCTGCTGTATTGATGGGTTGTGCGTCGATTAGACATGGAAGATGATTTGGATTTTGTTGCAGATCACCCATTTGCGTTCGTGATCGGAGAAAACACAACTAGCACTGTTTTGTTTGCACGGAGCGTGGTTAACCCCGTCAAAAACTAGATGTGCATCGATTCCTATTTGTGTTAATTGAACGAGCATTCCTCTGAGGTACCAGTAAAATGGAGGAACTCTAGGATTTTATGGGTACATGTAATGTTTGGTAAGGTCTGAACATTTTTATTTGTGTTTTAAGTGTAAATGTTTTAGAGCATGTGATAAGGTAAGGATTCTTTCTGGTAAATATATATGTTCAATGGCCATTGGTACATTTAAAATCATGGAGTAATGTACTTGGTTAAGAAAATAGTTCACCATTTTTTGTTTATCCGTGGGAAAAAGTTTATAAATGTCCTTTTTTGTTTCAAAATGAGGAGTAATGTATTTAGTTATTTACATATGGTTCATATGACATACGTAACAGTTTTTTTGACATACATGATGAATGTTATCTCATTTTCTAATTTTACCCTCCTTTAGAAAGGAGAGAACACAAATTTCGAGTATAGTTGAAACACTAATAAAAAACATTTTAAATACCTAATAAAATATTTTATTTATAATTTTAAAAATAGTTAGAACCACCACCCAATCAAATCAAATATAACTTGTTTTAGATATAAATCAGTACAGGAGCATATCATATCCATAGTTGCAGTATAGAATTGACCGATTTTACTCGGCTATATACAAAACTTAGTCAAATTGGGGCCGGATTGTTTTGGCCAAAAATTAGACTAAGAATCAGCTAATTCAAGCCGAACCGAGCAGATTCTCACCCCTAGTCGGCGACGGCAAGAATCAGCCGATTCAGGCCAGGGGGAATGGGGGATGAGGTGGGGGGAGATGGGGCAGGGGGTCGACAGGGGAGGGGCAGCGGGCAGGGGGTTCGGGAAGCGAGGGGCTAGGCTGGGCTGGGGCAGGCGGCGAGGGATTGGGCGGGGGCGGGGGCGAAGGACTGGGACGGTAGTGGGTGGCGGCTGTTGGAGAAGGTAGTTGGGCTCGGGTGAGGGTGAATAAGGGAGAGGGAAGGGGGGAAAAGAGAGGGGGTAGTTTAGGTAATAAAAATTGACTCGCTCCCGACTCAAGTTAATAATAATAAAATAAATCTTAAAAATATAAAATAAAATTTAATAAAATAAAATACAACTAATAATAGTCTAATGATATGATCAAAGTTGATATGGGGGATAAAGGAAAGAAATTAATGACTGATTTTGACTGATTCTAAGTGAACCAATTTTTGTTTAATTTTTAATGAATCAGTCTGATTCAATGACTCCCTTCTAATTCGATTAAACGCCTAATTTTAATTTTTGCAATTATAATCATATCCTATATTTAAAATTATAATTTAAAAAAGTGTATAAAAGGACAATTCTACCATGTAAAATTTGTATCATTTGTAATAATTATATAGGTCTTAAACTAATATTTATAATCCCACCTGTCAGCTCCTTTTGTGTACGGACATATTAAGGAGAATAATACTAATATTATTCATTTTTAAATATTATTTTCAGTTTCGACTTATGTCGGCAACCTTAGTCGGCTTATCTTATTAGACACAGATAGTAGTGTCCACATCCGACCACTTATCCGACACCAATTGGGGGCAGTGGCCCACAAGTCTGCTAAAAGCCAAGAACACCATTTCTTGGTTTAATTAAAAAACCTAAAATAAAAACAAAAGAAAATAAAAACAACAACGTTTCTTTCGACTTGTTCAACGTACAAGTCTTCTTCAATTTATTCCCAAAAAAACCCAACAAGATTACAGCTTATCAAATTCAAGTGGGCCCATAACGCGTTTTGAGATATTGTGTGGGCCCACCTTTTAGCCACTGCAATCAATTTTCTGTCCTTGGAAAAGATGGGCTTGGCTTTCATCGAAGACATGGAGTCTAAAAAGCCGGTTGATGTAACTAGGGTTTTTTAATAATAATAATAATAATAAAATTCTTTAAAAAAGGTATGGGCAATTTTTTTTAAAGAGTTTTTCCCCTTTCTCAAATGTTTACTAATTGCTATCACATAAAGAAGTGTTCAAGTTAATATCTTGGCTTGGAAAAAAACCTTAATATCTTTTGTATTTGTCTCCCATCATATAATCATCATCTTTGACATTAAAACAGTTTGGTGGACTTACTTAATTTACTCCACTTCTTTGAAATAATTTGGTGAGTCTATGACATCATAAAATGATAATTATCATGCTTTAGGACAAATTCAATGAAACAATTGAGAGTGATTTTGATATGATTGTGGTTTTCTAAGTAAGAGAAAATGTAGGTTTCTAGACAACCACTAGACCTAATTTTAGCATGAGTTTTAGGGCAAAATAATTATAAATTTTGACCAAGAAAAGTGGAAAGTAAATATTGTTGGAGCAGGTAAACAAAGAGTTCACTAAAATTAAATTAATTTTTATGTTAAGGTTTCTTAGCAAATCAAATATTTCCATTTTTATTCAATCACATCACACTTAAACTAATTAAAGTGGCTTAATCAGACCGGACAAGTAAAAAAAATTAGATGGTTATTTTTTTTAACAAATTGAGCTTTTAAACAAATTGTTAATTATCCAAAATTCACATAACATACTCGAATTGAGGAGTAATGCAATGTATTTCCTTGTAATGTTTAGACCAATGGTTTATGAAAACCAAGTTTAGATAGATTTTACGGATGATGAACAATCAACATTCAACATTAGTCAACTTGCCATCCATCATAAATGGTACGAAACCATCAATTTCTGTAGTGTGAACATTTGAACAATTTAGCTTTGCATTTTGTTCATCTAAACCACATGATCAAACCCTTGGTCAAACTTAAGCCTCCACAGCTAACCATCACATAATAAATAGTCCACAGTGGTTCCAAAATCAAAAGAAGAAGATAAGAAGAAGGAGCGGATAAGAGGAGGCCGGTGAAAATTTCAGACCATCAAATCCGAAACCAACCAAGGGGGAAGAAGGGAATCTTGGCTTCTATAAATACTACATGACAAATCTGGGAAAATAAAGGCTCGACGTTGTTGCTAAGAGAAGAAGACATGAAGTAGAAGAAGCAGTGAGGAAGAAGAGAAGGGAGAAAGGGGAGGAGCCCCCTCGCCGGCCCCAAGACCACCGGCGTGTAGCTCAGACTACCCTGGACACCATCCAATCGAGATCCACTGCTAGAGAAGCCCACTGTCGCCAGAAAAAGCAAAGAGAAGCCCCCAACTGAAGCTGTGCAAAACCTGCCAAGCCGCCATCTTCCCGACCTCCATCCGGCCAGCACAGATCATCTCCAACTACTTCACCACCACCTCATGTCACTGCCCCCAACAAGGTACGACTGAGAACTGCTATCAAAAGAGCCCTTCGTCGCTAGGAAATAGCCAAGAAATGGCCTACCGAAGAAGAAAGGATCAAAAATCAAAAACGTGTCGTCAAGTTTGAAGCCTCGATATGGCTGGCCTAGGCCACCGCTTGGTAGACCAACACTTCCATCGATACCGCAAACAAATCCAAGTTGAGAGCCACCGACGAAGAAGCTTGCCCTTGCTAGGAATTAGCCTAGAAGACTCTTGCCGAAAAAGTACACCAACAGCACACGGTCATCTTTCTAGCCTCTGTCCGACCAACCAGAGCCAGTGCAGGACAAGGCACTACCTCCAATCGATAACCCTTATCTCCAGGTACAAACCCAAATTGAGTAGAGCCGCAGTAAGCTGTCACGTTAACCGAAAAATGGTGATAGAGCTCAACCAAAAACAAGTTTTGCCAAAATTTTCCACTGTCACTGCTGCTGGCCAGCCCCACCACAAACAGTCAGACCACCTCCAAGTATCTTACCATTCAGAGATCTACCAATTTGGGCAATCGCCACCAGCCTCAACTGTCCAGAAATGCTGTCGCCGGAGCCACCAAAGCCGCTGTTGCACCGGCACCACAACCGGGTCTATCAAACCCGTTTAGTGGACCGAGTTGACTTTCTTTGCCTGAATCTGACCGCTTTCCATTACCCGTGAATCGTGATCGCGACCGGATTGCCCGAATCCTCTTTGTGACGCATCCTGGCTACTAGCACACAACACGCCATCGACCACCTGGCGCACCCAACCTCAGCTCAGCACCTGCGTACGCCAACCGGTCTGGTCCAACATTTTCCCAGTTTGAACCAACCCAAAGTGGTCTAATTCAATTCATTATCACTTCAAAAATAATTTGAAAGCCTTCTAGACATCGGATAAAGGCAAAACTTGCTACTCCACAATTTACGAATGCTATCGACGCAACGACGAAGTCATTTTGAAGATTTGAAGGCAAGAAGGGTTCAAACAAGGGCATTGAAATCAAAGCTATCAAAGGCGAGTTTATTTAAAAGCATCAAAATTTATTATTTTGTATAAAGTGTAAAATCAAAAGAAATAATAGATTATAAGAATCAATCTCACTGTAGACTGACTTAAAGATTTAAATTAAACCATGAGGAACTACGTAAAAATCTTAGGCGTTTATTCTTTGCTCCGGACATTTTATTTTTATTTAATTTGTACGATTTCTTTGTATGACAAGGGCGCCTTTGGTTTTACCAAAGCAGAACATTGAATCGCTGGGACATTAATCCCACGCCCAAGCATATTTATGTGTTGGTGGCACCAAGAGTCAACAATGCTTTGTATCTACCAATAACTTAGAATGCATTTTGTAATAATCGTCCTTCTACAAGTCCTCTAGAAGTTTATTGTCACTTGTCATGTCTTCTAACTTCTACAGACTTTGGTAATTCTAATATTCGGTGCAAATGAAGAACGTTTCGAGCGATGCTTTGAATGGAAAATTGGAGCCACCCCAATTGACAACATGAACATATGTATCATTCTCCATGCTTCCTCTTTCTGGAGGAGAAGAGTCTAATTAAATTCATTGTTTGACCCGTATCTCAAAGACTAATATGATAACCATACTCCATAATTACAGCATACAACAAATTATGGAACATACAAAATATATATAGACTCGTATAAATCTACTAAGTATATATCATGAATGGCAATTATATCAACCGACGTAGCGTTCCTTATATATCCTCCCATTCATCAACTTGGACTTGAAGGACCGTTTCACTTGAACCCTAATTCACAAGGTACAATATTCTTATAACCTTCTCGTTGTTATTAGTTGCATCTTTCTCGTTCTCTTTCAATCCATGCAATTGTTCATATGATCATTCTTTTCTAGCATGCAATCATAGGAACGATATATATTATGAGCAATATTCGAGTTCTAGTTCATAAAAACTGTAATTTCTTATGAAATATTTATTTTGACTTGAGTACGTACTTGTGCATCGATCCAAGCTTGTTTTAAGTATAAAGGAAGTGATTCATAGCAGGTCTGTTCAATATTAGGCGCCATGTTATTGGAGTTCTCTATGACAATGCTAATTTGAAGGTCTTAATAAATTAAAGGGTGATTTACTATGATTATTCATGTTCTTTATAAATCTATTTTTATTTTTATTTATTTTCTTAAAGACATGAAACAGCAATTTACGCATGAAATAAATTTTTTTCATGGATAGATCTCATACGTGCATTATTTGATGTTGTTTGGTTGATTAGGCATTAATCATACAGGTCCATTAGGATTAGAGAATTGGTTCAAACACTTGGCGGCCCCTGTGAATCCTATATTCTCTATTTCCTCGTTCTCATTTTTTTACTTCCATACACTTTCGAGCTTGCAGATTCGTCATTGTTTGTTCATTCGACTACTGATGGTATAATCATTTTATTGTTTTATGTGTATGACATGTTAGTTACAAGTTCTTCTAGAGATGTGGTTGCACACTTTCTTGATCTTTTGAAATCAGAATTTGTTGCGGAAGGATCTAGGAGATGTACACTATTTTCTTTGAATCGAAATCAAAGCCACTGAAACTGGGTTGCGGCTGACAGAAAAGAGGTATGCCGAAATAATACTTGAGAGAGCCCATTTGCTTGATTGCAAACCTGTTTGTTCTCCTCTTTCATCTCGAATTGTTGCTCCTACGGATGCTGATCTTTTTCACAATGTCACCTTGTACCGTGCTTTGGTAGGATCTCTACAATATCTTACTTTCACTCGTCCAGACTTAACCATTGCAGTTAACTACCTGCATGCTCCCACAGACTTCCATTTCAGCTTGGCGAAATGCATACTTCGATACGTCAAAAGTACTCTCCATTTTGGTCACACAATTGCTTCTCTCTCGCATTTGAATCTTGTTGCATACTCTGATAGTGATTGGGCAGGGTGCCCACTGACGATCGACAACCGGCTTTGTTACTTTCCTTGGTATAAATATCATATCCTGGTGTTCAAGGAAACAACAGACTGTGTCATGCTCCAGTGCAGAGGCGGAGTATCGTGCACTTGGGGCAACAGCCGCTGAACTTACTTGGCTTGGATTCATTCTTAATGATTTGAAAGTTCAGTTGGGAGCAACACCTGTTATTTACTTTGATGATTTGAGTAATTTACATCTTACTGTAAATACTACCCTCCATGCAAGACCAAAGCACCTCGAACTGGATTTTCGTTATGCCCGTCAGCTCCCTTTGTTTACGGGACATATTAAGGAGAATAATAATATTATTATTTATTTTTAACTCCTCGCAAATATTATTTTTATTTTCTATTTTTTACATATTATTTTGAGTTTAGACTTATCTCCGCGGACTCGGTCTGCGTCTCTTATTAGACACATATTGGAGTGTCCACATCCGCCACTCATTAGACACCAATGTGGGTCAGTGGCCCACAAGTCTGCCAAAACCAAGAACATCATTTCTTGGTTTAATTTAAAAAAAGCGAAAACAAAATAAAATAAAATAAAAACAACAACGTTTCTTTTGATTTGTTCAACGCACAAGTCTTCTTAAATATATTCCCCAAAAAATCCCATCAAAAAGAGATTAAATTCAATTAATCAAATCAACCGTGTGGGCCCAACAAGATCACAGCGTTATCAAATGAAGTGGGACCATAACGCGTTATAGATATTGTGTGGGCCCATCATTTAGCTACAGCAATCAATTTTCTGTCCGTGGAGAAGATGGACTTGGCTTCCGTCGAAGACTTGGAGTCAATCAATTGGTTGCTATAACCGGGGCTTTTTTAAAATGATAATAATAATAATAAAACTTTTAAAAAGCATATAGGAAATTTTTTAAAAGAGTTTTTTCCCCTTTTTCAAAGCAAGTAGAAAATGTCTACCAGTTCTAATTGCCATCACATAAAGAAGTGTTCAACTTGATATCTTTGCTTGGTAAAAAATAATAATATCTTTGGTATTGGTCTCCCATCATATAATCATCATCTTTGGAATTGAAACAATTTGGTGGATTGATTTCTTCCACTTCTTTGAAATAGTTTGGTGAGTCAATGACATCATAAAATGATAACTATCATGTTTTAGGACAAATTTAGTGAAACAATTGAGAGTGATTTTGATTTGATTGTGGTTTTCTAAGTAAGAGAAAATGCAGGTTTCTAGAGAACCACTAGACCTAATTTTAGCATGAGTATTAGGGCAAAATAATTATAAATTTTGACCAAGAAAAGTGGAAAGTAAATATTGTTGGAGCAGGTAAACAAAGAGTTCACTAAAATTAAATTAATTTTTATGTTAAGGTTTCTTAGCAAATCAAATATGTCCATTTTTATTCAATCACGTCAAAGTTAAACTAATTAGAGTGGTTTAATCAGACCGAATGAGTAAAAAAATTAAATTTTTGTTTTTCCTAGCAGCTTGAACTTTTAAACAAATTATTAATTTTCCTAAATTCACATAACATATTCACATTAAGGAGTAATGCAATGTATTTTTTTGTAATGTTTAGACCAATGGTTTATGAAAACCAAGTTCATATAGTTTTTGAGGATGATAAATAATTAACATTCAACATTAGTAAACTCGCCATCCAAGTTTATGTACTATGAACATTTGAACAATATAGCTTTGTCTTTGTGTGTTGGGGGCACAAAGAGTCAACCAGTGCTTTGTAATCTACCCATACCCTGAATGTCATTTTGTAATAGACGCCTTATAAGTCCTCGAGAAGTTATTGTCACTTGTCATGTCTGCTAACTTCTTCCACAGACTTTGGTGAGTCTACCAATCAGTGCAAATGGAGAACCTTTTGAGCAGTGCTTTGACTGGAAAATTGGAGCCACCCCAATTGACAAAGCGAACATATATATCTTTCTCCATGCTTCTTCTTTCTAGAGGAGAAGAGTCAAACATATGTTTTAACTTCAATGCTTGACCTGTATCTCGGAGACTAATATGTCATTTATCTGTTCATTTACGTGTTGAAAGTTTTGAAACAAGTTGATACAATGTATAGAGCTCAAAATGAATTGAGCATGGGAGTCATACTAAAAGGAATTCACATTTCTAGTTGTAAGTAATGTATGCAACAAGAAAAAAAGTATTGCACAGGCTAACTGTATACAAAAATTTGTGCTATAGATTGAAGCAACAGTGCTTCTGCCATGCTTGAATGGGCAGTGTTGGTTGTGATAGACATGTTAGTCTACAAGCCAGTCCAATGTGAAATGCTCCTCTGCAATCTGCACACGAAGGTCGGGTATATGGTTCTCTGCTTCTTTCCAAAAGAGTGAAATATCTTCATCACATACAACATGTCTCAAGGATCTCATCAAGCAAGTCGAAACCGGGAGATCCATAATCTGAGGGCACTCTCGCATGTCGATCTTCTCCAAACTAACAAGCTGGACAATTCCATCAGAAAGATCTTGCAAGTTGACACACCTAGATATGTCCAAATATTTTAATTTCTTCATGTAAGAAATGGTTTGTGGTAGCTTCACAAGGGAAGGGCAGGAATGGAGCCTTAGTATTTGCAAGGAACTCAGTTGGCCAAGATTGTTGGGCAGGTCAACAAGATCATGGCAGTTTGATATACTAAGACTCTCAAGAGACACAAGTTCACAAATACTGGGAGGAAGCTCGACGAGGTCAATAGAATGATCGACAGTGAGATCTGAAATTCGGGGGAAAATGAAAGGGAGATGAAATGGGGATGTGTTGAGGCTTTCACTGAAGTTGCATAAAATCAAAGAGATCTTTTGTAAGCAAGGAAAAGATAGTGTTGATTCAGAGAGTGGGGGTGTACTAATTTTTTCTAGCCAAAGGCTTCTCAAACTATCCATAGATGCAAACACTGATAGATTTTGTAGTGTTGCAGTTGGGTTTCCATAGTTTATCAGCACAAGAGATTTGAGCCTTGGCATTGTTCTTATGAAAGGAGGCAGATAGTAACTGCTTGAAGTAAAATTTAATATGAGAACTTCTGCATGGGGGAAATACATATTGAACCAGTCTGATTTACTCATATCACCTGAGAAAAACAAGAAAAAATGATTCAGGCAGGATAAACACCGACTTGAGGCACCTTCAATAGGGCAAATTTTTAACTGCCAATGATTCAGGAAGGAAAAGAATATAATACCAGTGTGTATAGAGACCAGCTGTGCACAAAATTCGAAACCCTCATTCCTTTCCCAATCCTTTGGTAGCCGATTTTCCCTCTTCGGCATTATTAACCTTCGTCTCCTTGTAGGCACATCTTGATTAGTCAGGTGAATAGCTAGGTCTCTCAACACATCATGCTGAGTAACAAAGAGATCGTTGCCACTGCCGTAAAGGTCTACAGTCTTGTCCCTGGATAAAGACATGACCATAGTCAAGATTAATACAACAATAGTTAATTTTATAGAACATATGATTAGAAGATTTTTTAGTCAATTACTGACCACTGTGAATCTTTTACTAGCGTAACCAGATTCCTATTGGCAAGCTCAATGAGAATGCTGAAAGCATCATCTTCATCTAGATCATGAATTGAAGCCCATATGTTAATAAGCACATCCAGAGGAATTTTCTTGTCCTCAGGGAAAGAACACAAATCCAAGAAGCATTCTCTGACTTTGTTTGGCAACCAACCGATGCTTATGCCTAAATGCTCGAGCACTTTCAGTTCATGAGATTCTGAAATAGTCTCTCCTCTAGCTAGCTTGTTCTTGGCACATTCCCACATCCTTGGGGGATGATTTCGAGTGAAGCACCAATTACTTTTAAAGCAAGGGGTAGACCTTTACATTCATTCACTATCTGCCAGACAAACGGAACCAGCATAAGATACTATGATTTTAGCGTTTAAAGTTTGATAAACATATTATAGAAGAAATGGCGTTACCTGCAGAACCAGGCGTTTATCTACATTTGAAGGAATAGTTTTTTGTTGGAAGGCAGCGGAACAGAAAAGGGAGAGAGACTCCTCCCCACCAAGCAACTCCACATCATACACATGATCGAATATATTAGAAAATCGACATCTCGACACCACAATCGTTTTGATTCCAGGCAGCTTGATAATGAGATGTTCAAGATGAGATTCAGACCAGACATCATCCAAAATGACAAGAACTGGCTCCCTGACCTTCTGCTCAAACCGAATCCTCCACTCAAGATTTCGATCAAATTGGTTGAAGGCATTAGTGCCATCTATTTGCTCCAATATTTTTTGTTTGAGAGATCCAATGTCAGGTGACTGTGAGACAGTCTCAAAGATAATCCGATTATTAAAGTAGCCTGACCAGAAGATCAAAAAAGATGTAAAAGATCATATATCATAAATATTTCCAAACCCATATCCATTATATAGCAACAACCAGCAATTCCAAGTCCACTTCCCAAACAATTCACACAACAACATCATAAGCTAGAAAAAGTAATAGATTTCTTTTAAAATTATCAAAAAACCCAACAAATACAGCATTAGCTACATTTCCTATGCCAATCATGGAGAGAATTCAATGATCAGCTTGAGATGCCGAAACAGGACAATCAGAAGAGGGGGAAAAATCGCATCTTCATCTCTAAATAGCCTCAAAAAAGCAGAATTAGCTAGACATGAGAGACCAATATAACATGAACACTACCAAAACAATATCAGGGACAAACAAAAAAAAAGACAATCACATCTTTCACAGCAAGAATCAGCTGTACATAAACAGTATATATACACAAACAAGCAGCAAGCAAGAACAGATTGAGCAAAAAGAAGGAATAGCATTTTTTAAAAACAAACCATACTTTTCACTGCCTGGTCTCTGCAAATCTCTTTAGCAAGAGTGGTCTTGCCGCTACCACCAATCCCAGAAATGCCCACCACCCTCGCCTCCTCCCTCCCGACCATCAACACCTTCTTCACCCACTCCTTGCCAATCCTCATCCCACCCCCACCACCACCACTTCCTCCCCGGCCCCCTCCACCAACCTCCCCACCACGACATCTTCCTCCATCCTGGACCGGATATGGTGGACGTCGGCGACGAGGTGAGCCTGCATGGTGACGGACATGAACCGAGAGATGCTTTTCTCGAGCCGCTCCATCTTCTTGGAGAGAAGGTGGGAGCGGTAGAGGTTCCAGCGGCTAGAGCCGAAGGCCTTGCGCACGAGATCGCGGCCGCTCTGGAGGTCGCCGAGGAGGGAGGAGAGGTGGTGGCGACGGTGGTCGGGGAGGTCGACGCCGGAGAACTGGACCTCCCGGACCACGGGGAGGAGCTCCTCGACGGTGAGCTTGAGGCGGGCGGCGGCGGCGTCCTTGGCGAAGCAGGCGTCCTTGCACAGCTTGCACAGGTCCTTGAGGAGGTCCCTGGCCACATCGCCGGCGAAGAGGAACTCGGCCGCCATTGTTGGAGCTCTCCCAAGCTCGATGCCGAACTGCTGGCGGATAAGAGGAAGAAGAAGGAGAAGAGGAAATGGGTAGGAAGCCTCGTTTGAGCTCCAGCTTGCTCACTTGCTTTGTCAATGTATTTATTAAGAAACTTTTTTACATAATTTCCTTTTTTTAAAAAAAAAACTTTACCTATATTGAAAATAATATTATAGTTTTTTTCCAACATAAAAATAATATTATAATTAGTTTTTTATATCGCGGCAATTTCAACATTTTATCTACCTACTGTTTAAGCAAGGCGAGCATAATTCGATAATAATCGAAAACCTAATCGAATCAAATCCGAATCAGCAATGCAATTCGCTTCCAAAATAGTTCAGTTTGATTTTCAATAGGATCATGAACAAATTGATATGTATATTAATACTTCAGTTTAAAATCGAACCAAATTAATTAAAATAATTAAATTTTTAAAAATCCAAATTTTATATTTATATTAATTATCATGTAGGTATAATACTTTTATAATTACATTTTATTTATTTATTTAATATATATATATATATATTAAATACTTATGTTCCCTAAAATAATAATGTAATTTTAATTAAATAATTGTGCAAATGTACTTATTTTATATAAATTATGATGTAATTTAATTATTTGGTTAGCAACCAAATTAAATGAAATGTTTTGTTTTAGCTCGGTATGGTATTAAGAGTAATTCAATTCCAGTTCGGTTACGAAATCTAAACGATTGGTTAATTTTGTTCAATTCTAAATCAAAGTCTCACCCCTTAAGTATGAATATAAATTATGGGATCCTGGTTGTGGCTTGCTCATATTAATTATCCTCTTTTATTAATTAATACCCATCGGTGGCTAATTAAAAAGACGGCAAGCCTGGTCATAATTTATATTTCTAATTTTACCTTTATTCATCTCTTATTTTTTATGAGGGAGCTCTCGTGAGGGTGATTTGTCCAAAATTAATTTGTTGGATCGGGTACTTTAGTAACATTTGAAAGGAGCAAGCACATATTAGGGAATTAGTGAAACTGTAAATTTAATTTACACTGTCAAAATAAATTGATGATATAAATCGTATATCACTATTAATTTAGTGTAATTGAGATTATTAAATCTGGTATAAATCTCTTCAACCATTTATTTTTAAACTGATAAGCTTGAATTAGGGGGAGAGGGGCAGTGAATATACGAATCTAATTTATATCGTTAAAATAGGTTGACAATATATTTCATCATTAATTTATTATGAATGAGATTACACTTGTTAGTGAATTTAAGCAATAAATCTAGTGTAAATTTCTTCTGCCCTTTATTTTTTGATCGACAAGCTTATAAATGGAGGTTAGTAAAATTGTAAATCCAATTTACATTATCAAAGTAGATTGACAATATAAATAATATTTAAATGTTAATCTATTAGAAATTAGATTTACAAGGGTGAGAGGTGTATAATTTGCTTAACGGGCTTATATATTCTATGAGTTGGACTATGAATTATATAAAAATTATGTGAATAGGATCACAGTTAAAAAACTAATCTCATAAACCTGTTAATATAAATTTATAGCCTAGATTCACATGTGTAATTGAGATTGCTAGTTTAACTAACCCTCCCCTCACCATTTAGATTTACATGGGTGTGAGTTGATCAGATCGACGAGCTTGTAGTATTTTTTGGAATAAACCGTGAATCATATAAAAATTGTGTAAATATAATTCATAATTATTAAAAAAATTAACCATACTAACCCATTAATGTAGAATTATAGTCGAGATTCATAGGTACCGATGAGATTACCGGTTTCACTATCGCCCCCAAAGGACTTGGTTCATGAGTTCTTCTCTTAATCTTTTCTTCCCAACTTGACAATGGTGCATTTAGAGGCAACTGTAGTTGATTGCCCACCGTAAAATTTCATGGCAATTTTATCATTTGATTGATGAAGAAATGTGACTGAGAAGAGCTACTTTGAATCCCATCTTCTGCTTGGTTAGCGATTGTAGGGTATCATTCTTTACAACCACGAAAGCATGACTAAATCATGTAACAAAGAAATTCCAAATTCCAGAAAATTAGATGCATACCCACAAATCTTCTTTTCTGTGATAATACATTACATGTAGACTTTTCTGTTTTTACTTGATGTAAGGGAGGAATACAATACAGAAGTACGTGTTTGGGCGACGATTAAAAATGAGACTGGTGAGTTAGGAGAGTTGAAGAGAGTCAAGAGACTGATGAATTAAATAAGAATAGTCAAACACTTAGAGAAAACAATATTATTAAATTGTGAATAGAATATAATGTATTGTTGAATATTAGATAAAATATTATTATACGATTTAATCATAAGTTTCTCTAATTTAAATATATAATTATTTTCCTTTTTTATATGCACAAAAATTGACTTAAATTTTATATTTCAAATTTAATACCATATGATATAATTTTTTTATCATGTACAATTATCCACTATATAAAATTGATGAATATTTTATTTCATATAAATTAATATATGTTACAATATCTTCCTTACATGTACATATATACCAAAAAATAATCACCATGGTAATTATAATATACATTGCACCATGGGCCCATATAAATTTTGATTTTTCCCTAATTTTATCAAAAGTCAAATTGAATTAGTTTGAAACGAATCGAATTAATAATCAATATCGTTTTAAATATCGTATTGATTATAGTAGTAGATTTACAAACAATATAGGGTATATTAAGTTCAAAATACTCAGAGAAACAATATTATTAAATTGTGAATAGAATATAAAGTAATGTTGAATCTTAGATAAAATATTATTATATGATTTAATAATAAGTTTATTTAATTTAAATATATTTATTTATTTTCCTTTTTATTTTCACAAAAATTGACTTAAATATTATATTTCAAACTTAATATCATATGATATAATTTTTTATCATGCACAATTATTCACTATATAAAATTGATGAATATTTTATTTCATATAAATTATTAGATGTACCAAAAAATCAATCACCATGATAATTATTACATATATTGCACGATGGGCCCATACAAATTTTGATTATTCTATAATTTTATCAAAAGTCAAACTCAATTAATTTGAAATGAATCAAATTAATGATCGACATTCTTTTAAATATCATATTGATTATCGTAGTAGGTTTGCGAACAATATGAGGTATATTCAGTATATTCAGTTCAACTCTGTTAAAATTTGGTTCAATAAAATTCTAAAGTTATCAATAAAATATTTTAATAAATATTAAAAATATATTTTTTTGTTAATATTATATTAATAATTGTTATAATACTGTGATTTTTAATAAAAATTTATATTTTATGAAAATTTTAAATTAAAAAATCGGGATACGGATTAAAATGATAAGAAGGCTTGGGCTAGAAGATGCCGCGGACATGTACAATCGAGTGGTGGATGCGATATTTAATTAAAATTATGATGATCGGTTTGGTTCGGTTCGGTTTGGTTTGGGCTTGAATGGTGGGCCACACGGCGCTTGGCCCCACCTGACGCATAGACATGCTTGCTCCGGCTCTCAGCCACCGTCATTTTCCTCCCTCCGCAGCTCACCGAAGCCGCTGTCGCCGTCGCCGACGGCATTGTCAAGGCGAAGAAGGTAACCTCGGCTCCTAATCGACGGACCTCGTCCAACTTGGTTTTTGGCCGGGTTGAGTGAGCAGCTCGCCTTTTCATTCGTAAAAATGCGATCTTTTTGGCATTTTGGATTGGTCTTTTTTCATTGAAGTTGTTGATGTTGGTAGAAGTACTGTGGGCAGTGTTAGAAATGTTGGAATTTTGTGTTATACCGTACTTAGTTTGGTGGATTCATTTTCCAAGTGAATGTTTTGTGGCCTTGGAGTGTACGTGGCGCTTAGATCAAAGGAAATAAATTTCCTGTGCTAGAGCACAGGCAGCTTGCCTGTGCTCAAGTTTGATCTTGGCCGTTGGATTAGCATCCAATGTTGAATCAACAACAATCA
>JAURVB010003253.1:0-10044 GCA_033002965.1 Piper betle | reverse complement strand
ACAAAAAAATAGCTATTAGAATACTTAGTCAAACTTCATCATCATCGGGGTGTGAACGTAATTGGAGCACTTTTGACCAAGTACATACCAAAAAGAAATCGACTTGCAAGGAAGAGAGTAAATGATCTTGTATATGTTCATTACAACATGCGGGTCAAAGAAAACGAGTTGAGGTGGAGGCATAAATATGATGCAGTTAGTGAACATTTGAGTTTAGAAGACTCGTTAGATGAGTGGGTTGGAGAACGGGACAACCCATCCCCATCGGTATGTTTAAATAAACCTTACATCACATTCATGATTTTGTGTATAAATTTTTTTGAATTGAAATGAATAGGGTATGACTTTTTTTATACAGGATGATTTCTTTGGTACCAATATTGGCAACAATGATGGTGCAGATGAAGAGGCCTTTGTAGCAAATGAAAGTGGCAACACATTGAAAACTGCAATTGGATCGTGTTCTACTACGTCAGATGGTTTTTCTTTGCCTCCTCTTCCTAGTGGACAAAATATTGATATTGATGTACATATTGACTCCCAACAAAATTTGTCTTTGCCTCCTGAACCTGAGGGACTTCATATGAGTGGGAGTTCTATGCCTCCTTTTACGCAGGGGTCTCGTGTTAATGCAGATGATAGTTCTACTATTCCGATTGGTGATAATGATTCGGACTCCGAAGATGATTCAGATGATGAATTAGATGATTTAATATTAAGCACTAAGTAAAATTGTGTTGAACATTCATTTTGTGGACTTGTATTAATGTCTTGTTGTTATTATTTGATAGAACACAGATGATGATAAATGAACATTGTGTATATACTTATGACATTGTGGTATTCTGATGATAAATTGTGATGCTCTTTTAGGTATGTAATTATATGAAATTGTGTTCATTACATAAAGAATATGTTCTTCAGGTTTACTCTTATTTGAATTACATAAAGAGTATGTTCTTTCAGGTATGTTCTTATTTGTTCTTTCAGGTATGACCCTACCGTTGTATTGTCATAATTATATACCTTTGTGATTGTTGTATAAATACTTGAATTTGTATATTTATGTTGAGAAATTATATAATTATATATTTCAGGTATTTTTGTACTGAGTTGGCAAATTTTTGTATATGACCGATTTGGACCGATTCAACTGAACCGATTCCTGACGATTCAGACCGATTCCGATTCCGATTCATACAACCATGGCTTACACGCTATTCTTGAAGAAGCATATATCGAGTAAAAGGTGAACACGATTTAAAAACTCCATAGAGAGATCCGTCTATAGACATTTTCACTTTGTCGTACGTTCTGAACCACTCTATCTGATTTTCAGCTATAACACTGACCTCTCTACCCAGCGCTTCCTGTTTTCTACTTAGAATAAAGTTCGAAGTCATCAAAGAAGTATCAGCTTTGGTCGCCCAATTAGCATAGCACTAGGGCAAAAGAAAAGAAAAACTGAGCAGCTGTAATATCTTTCAAAGAGGGTCAAGATCTACTCCCAGAGAAAGACCCAGAGAAAAACTGACCTGACATCTTGTTCATGTCTGTCTCTCTTACTTTCCCCCGCCTGTACTTTGTCATGTCACTGAGGCACTGGAAACGCAACTGAGACAAGGAAGAAAACAAACTGGAAAGCATGGGCTAAACAGAGAAGTAGCTGACCTTTACCAAAATAGTCAGCTGATCAATCTGTTGCTTAAACACAAAACTGATCCATCCCTTTCCCACTTCTTTTCATTATTTTCCATTTTCGATCACAGATTGAGGTCGGCAAAAGTTTAGCCTAGACGGTCTACATTGGAGAAATAGATGTACCTGCACCTCAGTATGATGGCAAGAACTTCTATCCCCATCTAACCAGTGGGCTGAAGATTTACTCACCTACAAATGCAACTTTTGTCAAGCCTTTTTCATCATAATCAGCTTGAACACAATCAATCTTAGAACTTCTTCCATCTACCAAAAAAAGCTTTTAGTACAACAAATTGTTCGCACTAGGCATCCAATGTATTTATATCATTCCAAAAATTGCAAACAATTAAGAATTGAATGTTATTAGCATGTCCACAGCAAAGGTGCACAACATACAAATGCAAGGTATGCCGCAGTGTACAAAATTCTGAACTCCACAACTGGGCCACCGACGTTTTCATAAGGGTGGCCGATCCTAACTGAGGCAAGGTGTATAACCTTGTCTTTAACAGCTAAAATAACGTTCATGTTGTCCAACAAGTTATTTTGGAGTAAGACTGACTTCATGTAATGTTTTTGCTAAAAATTGTTGAAATCTTCAATGCATCCCATGAAGGCTGCTGCAGCATCTCTTGCTGTTACTAGCATCTCTTATTGGGCAGGTCTGGAGATTGCTCTGGTTCTGTTTTAACACACGATTTCTCTTGCTCAGGCAGTGCCTCTCCATCTTAGGTGTTGTTAGCAACAAATCACATTTCTGGAGAAACAATAAAACAGATTAGAGCAAAAGAGAGCTTGATGAGAAACCCTATTAATCACCGAGAGTTAAGGAGCTTACAATTGGATGAAACTAACTGGGGCCCATCCGCATAATAACAAATGGAGGAGGCCTGGAGGCGTGTGTCACAACTGCATAATCTGGTAATGCACTCAATCAAGATGTTCACCTCTCAAGTTGTGATTGCTACCACAACAATTTTATCCAATGATTTCAGAAAAAGATGAAACAAGAGGTAAATCAAGGATAAATAATGAGACGAAATAAAACAAAATTGACCTTCGCGTACACAACTAATTGTGATTCAACTCATGCAATCAAAAAAAGGGATAATAACTCATTAGGACACTAGAACTATTGTGTAATGAAGATCAATTGGTTTTCATGTTACTAGTCAAATAATAAATCAAATTTCTTTTCCTTGCTGACTTCCACTTAAAATGCACCATAGCACATAAAGTTGAATAGGCCTATATTTAAAAAAAATCTTGTTTTAAAATATTTAACTTGGAACTGCAAGTTAATAAATTCATCCAGCCTACCAGATAAACTAGCTGAGGCTACTGGGGAATGGAGGCTTTCTTTGCGTAAAGGAAACAACCTTGGCCTAAAGAGTGGAACCTGACATAAAATAAAAAATTATCATCAATATAGTCCTCCAATTAATGATCCATGAAGATGACATTCTGTCAGTTATAGACGGGAATCAGGCTCAGGGAACAAAGATTGAGGAAAGAATTATTGTGCTGGCTGAAAATGATTAGCACCCATTCAGTCATTAGTTTGTAAGTAATCTGTAGTTCTACCTGTGATCAACTCTGACCTGATAAGAGGATTGTACTTCAACCTGCTATCCTGTGTTGTTGAAGAAATTGCTGAACCTTCACACTCAGGTTCGTTCAGATAGTGTTTGGCCACATTCATGAATGTCAACACTATAAAAGAATCATCACAAACAGTTTGATCCATCGCAGGATCATATCCCTGTTTCTTCATTTCCAGATGTAAATCATGGACAAGCTCATAAATTTTCTCAGCTTCACGATGGGATTTATCACGAACAACAAAGACGTGAACCTGGTTAGCAACCTCAATCCAACTACACCCAGGCTGTTTCTTCAATCCTTTGTTTTTCATATTCAACCTAACCTTTGTTGCACCTTTCCATTTTCCAGCAGATGCATATATATTGGACATCAGCATGTAGGTTCCGGCATTGTCAGGTTCCAATGCCAAAAGTTCTTTTGAAGCAAGTTTCCCAATTTTTACATTCCCATGAACATTACACCCAGCAAGGAGAGCTCCCCAAACACGAGCTGAGGACTTAGTCTCGAGGCTATCAATAATATTTACCGCCTCCTCAAGCTGACCAGCACGGCCACAGAGGTCAACCAAACAAGCATAGTGATCTTCTCTGACTTCAATGGTGCTACATTTTAGTAATTCATGGAAGTGCTTCAAACCTTCATCAACCAAACCAGAGTGACCACATGCTGCAAGCACGCCCACGTAGCTTACTTCATTGGGCTCAAGGCCAAATGTCTCCATCTCTTCGAATAGCCGAATCGCTTCTATCCCATCGCCATGGTGTGCATATGCTGCAATCATTGAGTTCCATGAAACTACATCCTTGTGGCTCAAGTTCGATCTGTCAAACATCTGTCTGGCAGTCCCTATTTCTCCACATTTTGAGTACATACTCATGAGAGCCGATTCAACATAAGCATCACACTGATATATCGTTTTATGAATCATCTGATGCATCTGTTTTCCCTCACCGAGACCAGCAAGGCTACTGCACGCGCTCAATACACTTACAAAAGTTCCTTGGTTGGGCTTGCTTCCTTCCTTCTGCATTCTATAAAAGATCTTCAGGGCCTCTTCACACTGGCCATCTTGAGTATAGCCTGTAATCATTGTTGTCCATGTGACAACATTTCTTTCTGACATCTTGTTAAACAACTTTGCAGCACGCTTCATATCCCCATTTTGAATGAACCCAGTGATCATGGTGTTCCACGATGGCAGATCCCTTTCTGGCATCCTTCTAAACAGATCTAGGGCTTTATGTAACTGCATATTTTGAGAATATCCAGTGATCATTGCATTCCAAGAAACTACATTTCTTTCCGGCATTTTATCAAAAAGCTCTCGAGCTTCATCAAGCCTCCCATTCCGGGAGAGGCCAGCTACCATAGCTGTCCATGAAACCACATCCCTCTCCGGCATTTTACCAAATAGATTACAGGCTTTGTCAAGCTGACCTGTTTCAACCAATGCAGTCAACATGGTGTTCCAAGAGACAGTGTTCCTTTCAGGCATTTTCTTGAACAACTGATAAGCATCAAAAACACGTCCTACCTCAGCGTACCCGGCTATCATTGTATTCCAGGAGACAACATTCTTCTCCGGCATTCTCCAAAATAGTGCCTCTGCTTCAGAAACTTTTTTCAAACGGAAATAACCAGACAAGAGAGCAGTCCAAGTGACCACATTCCTCTTGGCAAACGGCTGATCAAATAGCAAGCGAGCTTCTTCTATCATTCCAAATTTGATGTAGCCAGAAATCATAGTAGTCCAGGCAATTACATCCTTGTCGGCAATTTTATCAAATACATCACGGGCGTTAAGGATCTTCCCACGTCTAACTAGTTCCAACATCAGGTGGGTAGACCTAGCAAGCTCCAAAAAATGAGCTTGTCTCCTATCTGGTACTGAAACTCTAACTTCGGACTTAATACATTGAGAAACTGAATATTTTCTGATTCCATTAAGCGGTATAAGTTGGAAACACTGTGGAAGTTGATGTAAATAACTAGTAAGGAATATCTTAAACAGATGTGCGCGTGAGAGCGATAGAGCTAACTGCATTTCATGGAGGCGAATTGGGGTTCCTCATCGCCTACACATGGAAATGAATGAGGAAAATAGTGCCAGAAAGGCAGACACTTCTAGAGCAGAATAAGACAATGAATGTGCCATAATTCATGGCTCCTTTCAATTGGTGCCCTCAGTGTCCTGTCATCAACAATATCAAAAGAATGCAAGCAGATATCAATAACAAGATGCGAATGGGACATATGCACTCACTTCATAGTATACGTCTAGAACTTGTAATATGTCAAGGAGGGTTTGTAATGGCATTGATGCAGGACACCTACAACATTGAATTAGAAGTTTATCAAGGATAAGAAATTTATGATATTTAGGATTTTATTAAAAACAGTTTCCTACTTAAATTTGAATGTCTAATATTATTAGATCTTTACAGAGGATTCTCCTCAAATTATTAGGAATCTTGAGTCTTCAGTATATTGGCATAGACCTTAAACTCTTTTTACAGATAGATTATCAAATTAAAATTTTCACTTTGGTGGATTTCAAAGTTGTTTCTCCTTCTATCCTTTTTTTCTAGATTTCAATTTTTTCTTTCCTTCTCCTAGATTCCTTTTCCGTTCTACTAGTTCCCAGCAGACATAGTTGTCTTTTCAGTTGCGTTAAATAAGTTCTATGCCATATCATTCAATTTAGCCTCACTGGCACATCAGGCCATTCTCATGTAACAACTTATTAACTGTGTCAAGATTTAGGGGGATAAGGGATGCTTTTTTTGAATAAAGGTAGTAAATGATTTTTTAACCAATCCCAAGGGTAAAGTGATTTTGCTTCTTTTTTTTGGCAAAAATCACTTAGCCCCCTGGACTAAGCCAAAACATCACTTAACCACCCTCATCTAGAAAAACATCACTTATGCCCCATCAAAGTTAACAATTTGGTGCAACGCTGCAAACTGTGTTTTTCACCTTAATTATACCACATCAAGTTATTGAGCTAGATAATACATCCTTTGCCACCTGCATTGTGAAGAATTTTACTTATCCACTTCAAATGTAACGACAGTTGTGTTATCATCAAAGAAATAATACGGCAATTCCCCTTCTTCCCCCAACTGCAGTACCACTTTCCCCATTCAGTAACCTCCTACGCTCCCCTCCATTTCCAAGCATATCCCAATCTAACCAAGGACTGTATTGAACACTCTCAAGCTATCCATGGAAATATGTCTACCAACCAGCTGCTCAAAAACTTTGAAAAACAGCAGAAATAGACACTAATATGAGCAACCTTCAAACAACCAATTACATGCTTAGTTTCATTTCATCTACATCACTCCCTCTCTCTCTCTCATCACCAATTTAGGACAGACAAATCATTGAGAAAAAACAGAAAGCATGATTGACGAAGTACGAAGAAAACAATCTAGCACCTTTCCGGAGCGACGCAGCAACAAATCAAGGTAGGGTTCCGGCGCCGGCCATGAGGTTAGCTCGGAGGTGGGGGTCGGACATGGCGACGAGGGTGGCAAGGGCTGGGATATGTGGGCTCGGACATCCGGACATTCTATACCGCAGATCCGAATTAGATCCGAGTCCGAGGATATAACTGTGTTTATATTTAGTTTGTTTTTAATTTAAATGAATTAATTTAAATTTGGTTTATAAGAGATTGAAAAGTTTTTAAACCCGATTTTTTATTGGTATTACGGTATTTTTAGTTCAACCGGGTTGAACCAAACTCAATCAAATTTGTCGATTGTATCGACTTTAATTTATTTATTTATATTTTACTTTCCCTTAAAAAATTCATATTTATTCATATTTTTCCCTAAAATAATTAGAGTAATTTTATGATTGCAATTATTCAATATAATCTATAAAAACAAGTCCAGAAAACATTTTATTTATTTCACTTATGGTTACAATTGCCTATTATCGGTTATTGTTTAGGCTTATGTTACCTGCATAATGCAAAACAGGTTACTTTAATTATAATTATCACGTTACATGGGACTATATAAGTTTAAAAACACTGAAAATAAAATCTTGTGTTTGCAAAATAAGAAATTAATACCACCCATTAAGAAAGTCATATACTGCTGAATTACTCTACTAACAATGAACATTCATACTTATAAAAAATAATAAGAATAAAAAATAGAAAAACATGAACATTCGTTGGACACAAAGTTTAAGCTGATATTTAGACCCAAACACTCACTCAATAATACTATTCACAATAAAATCATTTCTAATTCTGATTTCTTGTAATAGATGATTCAAAAATCTCTAAGGTTTCATTTTTCATTTCTACAGTGTAAGTTGTTTCTCTCTTATAATATATATAAAACTAATGTAAAATGACTTACTTTTAATGAAAATTTAAAGTTAAATTTGTTATAATTATCACCTGTAAAAATCATAAATCATAAGTTAGAAAATCGTAAATTGTAAGTGGTAAAAAAGCATAAATTAGAAATAAATATTTGATATGACTATTTGTCATTTTACTAGGTAATTTGAAGATGTCTAAAAAATTCAATCTTTGTTTGCGATCATTGTCAAAATAATTATTTATCATGATTGTTAATTTTGGTAAGCAATATTATGTGAGAATTATTGGGTAAAGATTCTCTATAAAAAACTTGTTCATGTTATTCACATTATTAAAATATTGTACCCTAGGTCATTACTTCAAAGAATCATTTTTATAAGTGTGTTATATCTATTGACATTGAAATATAAGTATGTTTGCGAGTTTTTCATGTGAAAATGTAACACATATGAAACTCATTACTGTCATTAGTTTTTTTTTAATGAGTTCCAAATTGTCTCACCTTCCACTTTTGATTTGTGTCCATTGTTAAAAATTTAATTTACCATTGAAATAATTATTTATTTTGGATAGTATTATTAAGGCTACTAATTAAGCGAGCCAACTAGTGAGCATTTGGTGTCCGACTCTGTTCGATTCGACTCGAAACTCGACATTTAAATAGTCGAGCTCGAACTCAAATCTACGAGCCGAGTTTGGTTCGACATCGAGACTCGACTCGTTATAACTTAAACTTGACTTAAAATCGACCTTTACCTTGACTTGATAAAATAATATAATATATATAATTTTTATATTATATATATTGATATATATATATATATATATATATACTAATAAGTTAATAGTAACTAGTTATATTTATTTATATAAAATATAATAATAAAGTAGTGAGATAACATAAATAAAAGGTATTCAAGTTGAAGATCTGATGCGCTAGAGTCTAGTTGAGAGAAAACATAATCTGAATGGGCAACAAAATAGAGGGAAATTCTGTATGATCATGTCTATGATGGGTCCCAATAAATTATTCTCAGAGATTATAAATTTTGTTTTCAATGCATTGACATATTCCAAATACTAAAGCCATAGTTTTGTTCTCTACAATGTAAATATATTATTATTATTATTATAAATATAAATTATATTTTTCATAATTAATAATTATATAACAATTATTAGATTATTTTGATTTAATTATTTTTATACTAATTTATTATTTTTAAAATTATATTATTCATATATTATTAAAGAAAAAATTACTAAAAGTTTATATTAGAGATCTAGTCATGTTAATTCGAATTTTAAATCGACATGAGTTTTACGAGTCAAACCAAATCGAGTTTCATATCACTCAAAACCGGTTTTATTATACTCGAGTAAAGTCGATTTTTTAGAATCTGAGTTATGGGTTGAGCTTAAAATAAATCGAGTTCGAGTCGGAACCGAGATAAGTCACAAAAACTCATGAGCTAGTTTGACATGTGCCTCGCCCTATATATGGTAAAAATAGTTTTGTGCTTCAGCATAGGCAACTTGCCTGTGCTTAAGTTTGGGGACAGGCGTTGGATCGCGATTCAACGGCTGTAATTCCTTTTCCTCCCCCACCCTCCTCCTCTCCTCTCTTGTTTCTCGAGACCACCGACCGGCGACCTCCGCCGGCCTCCCACCGCCCCAAGACGAACTCCATCGCGGCCCCCCACCCACTGCCGCAGTTCCCCCTCCCCTTGCAAGTCGGGATGAGCTCCGCTACGGCCCTTGCCGCCGCCCTATCTAATCCTGTAAAACCCGTGACTCGAGTCGGGGTTTTATGTTACCGAACCAGTCGGTTCGACCGTTGGTTCGAGTCGAGTCAGTTTCATGAACCGCGTGCTGAGTTGAGACCAGTCGTGATTTATGAGCGATGAGAGTCAGGTGTACCTGAATATATGATGATAACGTCAAGAAGATGGTGAGATATGAGTTATCAGAATATATGAAAGTATGCAGTATTTTTTTTTTTATATGTTTGATCGTAGAAATAGTTTTAGGCCGAATGACGCATTAGGGCGCATTGGATTATATTCGGGTGGGTTATTAGTTATAGAGCATGTCATTTGGATGTTGTTGTGTTTGTTTTATTTTATGGAATTTTTTCATATTTTTCTAGATTTTTTTAGAATTTATTACGAACTAGATATTATTTTGACTTGAGTAGGAATCGAGTCAATACTTCTCACCCCAAACCCTCGCCGCCGCCACTGCCACGTGCTGCCGCCGCCGCCGCCGATCAACGCCCCCCGCCGTGTCGTCGCCGTGTCGCCACGACCCACCCCGGCCACCGTCTCGCCGCCACGACGCCGGAATCGCCCCACGAAACCACCTCGGCCGCCACCACTTCGAGCCGGATTCTG
>JAURVB010003252.1:0-48452 GCA_033002965.1 Piper betle | reverse complement strand
GTGGCAGTGTCGTAAATAAAAGTTGACTCGACTCTGACTCGAGTAAAAAATAATAATTAACATCTAATAAATTAAAAAAATAAAAAAATAAATTTTTTTATAAAATATAATATACTCTATAACATCAAAATAACATGTTCTAATAATTAATAATTCATCCAAATTATTATAAAAAATAATTGACAATGATAAATTTTGACTGATTCAAGTGAACCGATTTTTAATGAATCAGTCTAATTCATTGAGCTCCCTTTCAATCTGATTCAACGTCCAATTCTAATTTTTAAAACTATGCTTGACACAAAGCACACCATCTTGGTCATATATATAAGATGTGATTAGGTGAGTCAGGGCGTAAAGAGTTTTTTTGTCCCCGACTTTAATTTCGGTTGGACAACCTAAATTAATTATTTTTAAAAAAATTAAAAAATACCTAAACCCCTCGCGTTCAGCCAGTGAGGCAGCACAATCAAATTTGGCCGCACCATAGTTAGTTAGATCTAACTGCTATTGGCCGTACCTTTTTTATAAAAAGAAAGGTAGTCGACGGCCTAGTTTCGACCAAGGCCGGCGGGTACTAGCCGCAGGCAACGCTCAAAACAAGGCGGCACTTTTTTGTAAAAAGAATAATGGTCGGCGGACAGGCTGCCGCGACACTAGAAGGGGATATTTTTTATTTTTTATTTTTTGTTTTAACACATCTGGCCGTTCGAGAGGGAGGGCCGCGTTGAGATAAACTTTTTTCTTTTATATATATATAAAATTGCTATGGTGCGCTGCCATCTTTTGGCAGCACCATGCACTTGCAAATCCGGGCCGTTGGATCGCGATCCAACGGCCCGGATCACTCTGCAAGAAACCCTCCCCCACCCTCCGCCGCCCGCCGCGTGCCGTCCGGCCGACCCCCGCCGGCATCCCTGTAACACCCCAAATCCGGTTCACGCTCGTGAACCGAACCGGCATGTTACCGGCCCCGGTTAGGTCGGCTAACCCGAACCTAACTCATACGGATCCAATCTCGGCGTCTTAAGATGAAGATACAACTCTCAAAGCATGGATGAATACACAAACCCTAACATGGTACTACGTGAATGACATACAAATCAGAGTGCACACCAAGACAATCCCGATAAAAATTAATGAAAACTTTGAAATATAACGGATAGAGTTTCCCCTAAAAATGCAATTAGGGGCCACCCTGTCAAATATACATATGCAAATATATATCTAACCATATATCAAATAATTTCATTCATATAAAATATAAAATCTAACATGCTGTAACTTATTTTAAAACTTGGGTCTCAACCCACTCCGCTGCGCAACTCTGATCATATTTTGCATTCTGTTATCGTGTCTTAACATTTCATTCATATCATATCATCATGCTCAAACATTTACTCATAGCATGTGTATAAAATAACATCATAACAAAACATTAAATATTTAATCACCCAATGTGTGTGTGCAGAAGACCTTATTGCTCCTCCGTCCCAGCTGGCTCATCCATCTCGTGCTTATCACCTACATATATATAAGAAAAACGTCAGTAACAAGCGTTACTGGTCCGGAAAATAAAATAACTATAACAAACTGGCTATGAGAGCAAACTCTCATCTGAAAGAAAACATCATACTCCACGTGAACACTCTGAAGGGCACTACTGAGGAGCCACTGGGCTGCAGACCCGGTAGCATCCCGAACTTACTGCTCTGCTGCTGGTACTGTGCTACTCTCAGCACTTCTTTTTCAGTACTTCTCATGAAACTTTATCCTAAGCCCTCTCCGAACCTCCATATCTCTCCTGGCCTTGAGCACGAAGGCCGAGTACTCTCAGGCAGTCGCCTTTAGTACCCTTTGAACCACAAGTCCGGACATGCGCTGTACTAAACAGTACCCGTAAACCTCCACGTTCTCCGGGTGTGAGGAACTCAAACGCGGAGTTGTCAGGATCCCTCGGGAATGGAACAGTCCGCTGGCACTAATCCAGAGCCCGCTTTGACTGTCACGGCATCCTCTGCATGGTACGTGCAGTCGGTTTCTCCATCTCTCGTCTCACTGAAAACTCGATAAAACTATATATATAGGCCTGGGAAGGGATTCATATAATAGGCCCGAAGGCAACTTGTGGTGGATCTTGTTTTCGAAATCATCCTCGAGGGATCTCATCCTCGAGGGGTTATTAATCCGGAAATATTCGATTAAATGGCCCGAGTTAAGTGGGATCCAATAAAACGCCACTTAACCCGCCCTGCAATAATAAAATAAACATACAATGGAAGAGCGTAAAACAAGACGAGTCCTAAACGGACCTGGTAGAAGCTCCAAGCGTGTCATCGCGCCTAGGCGGCAAGCTCCTACTCCGTACCTACACATCAAAACTAAATACTAACGCCCGCTAACTAAATGATGCATCAAACTCGTTATGATTAAACACGCTCACAATACAACATCTACCACAACAATCAACAATTATATAACAATAATTATGAAAGAAATTCTAACTCCTATTCATACCAATCTTATCGTGTTTTTCTAAGTTATGTCGTAATAACTTATCATGCTCTCATTAGATCACTTACTATTTATTCGCAATCACTCAAATCATACAATCATCCCTTTACTCATAATTAGACATTACTCATGACGGTTAATCAAATCTAGCATACTGTGCTAACATTCATCATGACAACTAGTTAATTCTAGCATGCTATGCTAACAATCATATTCAATTTTAAATAACTCAATCGGAGGTAATTATACCTCACGTCGTCGGCAATCGGCGACGGCTAGGGTTCCATCGCGCGTCTCGGAGCTCGAATTCGGCGCTCCTCGGCGTCCGACGTTCGATCGGGCTCCACTGGGTGAGCCCCACAGAAGATCCGGTGGATTCCGGCGAATCCCAGAAATTCCGATTTTTCGGCGGTTTTCCGGCAGCTACTGGCGGTTTTCCGGCGGCTTCCGGTGGTTTTCCGGCGACAATCGCCGGCGGCGTCTACTAGTCGGAAAGGGGTCGTGTTGGGTACCCTCGGAACCGGCTCGGCGAGCCCGACTCATCTATGACCTCAGTGTGGCCAATGGAGGCGGCGGCTCGCCGGAAAACGGTCAAAACAGAGGCCGGCCGTGGTGGTTGCTAGATCCGGCCGGCCACGGCGGCAACGGCCTCCGCTCCGGTCAGGAAGCGTCACTGGGTGGTCGACGGTGCTGAGGCGACCACCTGATCGTGGTGGCGATGCTCGCCGGCGGCGGAATCGGCGACGCGACCGCAACGCGGCCGCGGCGTCGCGGCGTGGTTTCCTCGCGTCGCGGCGGTCCGATGGGGGCCGGACCTGGTCGGGGCGGCAGGGCGACGCCGTGGCCGGGCTGGGCGGCGTCGATCGGCGGCCAGGCGGCGCCGGCCGTGGCGGCGGTGGCGCGCGAACAGGGGCGGCGCGGCGAGGGTTTGGGCGTGGGGGAGAAAAGTCGGGGTGAAAAATTAGTTGGGTGGCAAACTCGTAAATAATACTTGACTCGTCTCCGTCTCGAGTCAAGTATCATAACTAACTCGTATTAAATCCTAAAAAAATTCATAAAAATCGGGAAAAATCCCGTAAAATCAAACAACACCAAAAAAATTATAATGGTATGCTCTAGAACTATCAACCCACCCAAACTGCCCGAACGCGTCCTAACGCGGTAAACGGCCTAATACTAATTCTACGATCCACTATATATAAAAATAAAAAAAATGACTGGCATACTCTCATATATCTGATAACTCATTCTGTTCTGCTGTGTTCATGACGTTATCATCATATACTTGGGTACGCATGACCCTCATAGCTCATACACGCGACTGGCATTGGCTCGGTACACGTGTCCTGAAACTGACTCAACTCGAAAAAATAACGGTCGACCCGACCGGTTCTAAATATAAAACCCTAACTCGAATCGTGGGTTTTACATCCCCGGCCACCCCTCGGCGGCGGCCCCCTCCTCCGCCCTCCGCCACCTCAGTCCACCGCCCTCCTGCCCCTACACCCAGCCCGCCGTCCCCCCCTGGCCACCGCCATCCGCCACCACCATCCGGGGAGGGATGGCGAGGCTGGGTGTAGGGCAGGAGGGCGGTGGCCGAGGTGGCGGAAGGCGGAGGAGGGGCCGCCGCCGAGGTGGCCGGGGATGCCGGGCGGGGCTGCGGCGGGGGTCGGCCGCGGCGGGGCTCGAGCCGGACGACAACGAAGGGTGGGGGGAGGTCTTTGGCAAAGTGATCTGGGCCGTTGGATCGCGATCCAACAACTCAGTATTTGCAGTGCATTCTACTCTGCCAAAAAATGATAGCGCACCATAACATCACTATATATATATATATATATATATATATATATATATATATATATATATATATATATATATATATGGGGCGCTGCCCTGCGCCAAAAATTTGGGCCGTCCGATTATAGTGACGGCCCAAATTAATTAGGATTTTTTTAAAAAATTTTAAATTTAATCTGGGCCGTCCCGATTACAGGCGACGGCCCGGATCGGGCACCCCCCATCCTTCCTCCGGCGCCGCCGCCCGCCATTGTGCGCCACCTCCTTCCTCCGGCCGCCGATGACGCACGGCGATGACGTTGGCAGGGCGGGCGGGGCGGTGGGAGGTGGCAGAGGAGGCGGCGGAGGAGGCGACGGAGGCGGGGGCCCAGCGGAGCGGGGCAACAGGGGCAGGGCTGTCTCTGCGCGGAGGCAGGGCTGTGGCCGGTAGGGGTGGGGGTGGGGGCGCAGGGGTGGGGGAATGCGGGGCGGTGGGTGCGGGGGGAGCGGGGTGGCGGCGGAGGTGGGGGAGCGGCTGGGCCGGGGGCGGGGCGGGCCGGGCGGATGGGGGCTGGTGGGCGGAGGGTGAGGGCGAAGGGGTGGCCTACCCACGCCGCCCACCTCCCACCCGCTGCCCTACCCACGCCGCCTCTCCCCCTTCTCCTCCGCCCACCCACGCCGCCCTCGCCCTGCCTCGCCCACCCCCAGCCCGGCCGGCCGCGGCTCGGATCCCGGACGCCGCTCCCCCTTCTCCTCCGCCCACCCACGCGCCCTCGCCCCGCCTCGCCCACCCCCCGCCCGGCCGGCCGCGGCCGGATCCCGGACGCCGCCCTCCCGTTCTCCTCCGCCCGCCCACGCCGCTCGCCCAGCTCGCGCGCACCCTCCACCCGGCCGGCCGGCGGCCCTGGATCCCAAGGCGAGGGGGGTGAAATTTTTTATCAAACTGGGCCGCTCGATCATAATCGACGGCACCAGATTATCCTGCGCGCAGGTAAGGGTTTCCTGCCTCGTACACGGAAACCTCTACCCATATATATATATATAGAGCTTGATGGACAATCCGGACGGTCCCTTCGCTCCGCGTTTGCCCCTGCCCCTCCTCCTACTTCATCGCCGTGAATCCATCCCCGCTCAGTTTGTAGCCAGTATGTCTCTATCTTTCTATCCGACCTCTTTTTTGAATGCTCAATTTCTTTGGTATTTTCCATAGCCTCTTTTAGATGAGCAAATTATTGTAAGCAAAAATAAAAACTCGTTATTATTGAACTGCTAGATCAAGAAACCTTTGTCAATTGTGTTGGTTGTTCTTCCTAGGGTTCCATGGCGAATATCCATAAAGGCTCTCACTACGGGTCAGGACCCCTGCGGTCAAGGTGACTTGGATAGTCGTTAGTATTCCTTGAAAATCCGAAAAATGTATAGTTTTTCGGTCTTTGTAATTTGTAATTGCTTTGATGATCTTTTTTATTGTTGAACAGAGAAAGCGTGATTGGAAAATCAGCCGTCGGTAGTGACGAGATCCAATTGCGGATTGATCCGATCCATGCTGATCTTGATCAGGAGATTAGTGGACTTCATAGAAAGATCACACTATTGAAAGGAGTAAAGCCCTATTTTCTCCACTCTTTTTCAATCTGTTAATTCTTTTCTCTTCGATATAGCTTGTTTTCAGCTTTTATTCAGGAATTCTTTAGGGTTGAAATTTTTTATGTTCGTATTATATGTGAGTCCAAGTTTTTGGATAAGGTGATTTGATGTCGAGAATCAAAGTGTGTTTCGTTTTAAGGCGATAGTAGTTTGATAATGTTTGTTTTCCATGTGTTGCAAACATGCAACTGGGGTTGGAGTTGCAAGGTAGGTTTTTATATCCGAATTCTTCTGTTTTGAAAGGTATTTCAACATAATTGAGAAGCTGATAATGAAGATTCTATTTGGTACTTGGATTGTTAAATTGTTTGAGTTTGAGGAATATTGCACTTTATGAAGTGCGGTCTGTGTTTTGGAAAATTAGTTTTATATATTTAGTAATGTTTTTGAAAATGTTTTGGGCTTCTCGTTCTGTTTTGGAGAGGATTACTTATACCTGAGAGTTGGTTTTTGAAGGCTTATTTTCTGTGGTGGATTTTGGAGCGTGACTAAAAAGTGAGTCGCTGAGTTGAAGATATTTTAGAACTAAATTGCTAGGATCCATGTGCTTTTAAATGCTTACAACGAACTATAAAATGCTTCTATCATAAAAATATCTGTTAGAAGGATTTCATTTAGTTCAATACTAGATTGGATTTTTTCATCTGTTGGCTATCAAAGTTTGTTAGTGTTGTATGGATTCTTGACCAATTTTTATCTCAATGTAGGTGGCACAAGAAATACATTCGGAAGCAAAATTTCAAAATGAATTTGTTAATCAATTGGTGAGTAGAAACAGAATACTCTACGTTAGCATTCTCAGTTTTCACATATAAAGTGAAAAACTGCCTGTGATTGGTTATGGTTGACACTGTTTTCTACTGTTAATTTTGATTGTTCTTGTTGAATATAGCTTAGCTAGTCATGGTTGACACTTTTGGTGATATATGGTTCTAAGTATGATTGTTTTTTCGTCAATAAAACCCATACTTAGAATATAGTTTTGCAACATTTATTTCATGGTTTTTCTTCTCTTCGTGAGACCTTTTTGTCCCTTGGGTTGCAGTATATGGGATCCAATTGACATCAGTCATGGATCCCACATAGAATTTGCTCCAAAATGTAGACAATTTTCAGAATCTTCCGAGTTACTTTCCGTTTATCCTGCAGATTGTGATTTATGCTATCTTGGATTATTTTGGCTCTTTTGAAATGGATACTCCCAAATTTGTGATTGATTGTAATAGTCATAATGTCTTAATAATCCATGTGTTTCCATGTTGAAACAGCAAATGACTTTGATCAAAGCTCAAGCTGGACTGAAGAACAACATGAGAAGATTGAACAATCGCATAATCCAGCAGGGTTCAAATCATGTTATGCATGTCGTCTTGTTTGCTCTCCTTTGCTTTTTTGCCGTCTACTTCTGGTCCAAGTTTTCCCGAAGATGAGCCACAAACATATGTGGTTTTCGTATTAAAGTTCCCAGATATATTTTTTAGAAAAAGTCCCTAGATAGGGTAAATTATGTGTTATTCAACTCCGAGTCTGTACAGTTTTATTTCTGAAGCAGTTTTGTGGTTCTTCACGAATCAAATCTTGAGCTAAAAATCACCTAAGTAAGCTGTGTGGCTGACGACGCAAATATATTATTTATATAGTTAATTTATTATTTTTGTAATTTTTGTTATGATGTCTCATATTAACTAAGATTTCATTTGGAGGTTTTAGCTTTTAGCCTAGGACTAAACAAATGGTCTTTTATTGAGCCTTCAACTGAAGGTTTCAGAAACCTTTATTCTCTTTCTATAAATATGTAAAGACACTAGGCTTACAAAGAATAAGATCAGTTCAAAATGAAGTTATTTTTTCTTCAAGGTATATTGTTCTAGTAGTTATCTTTTCTTCAACCCCATCCTCAAGCATCGAAGATGAAGAAAACAATTGGAGAAGGTGTCAATCGATATTCTATTTCTCCATGGTTGGCCCAGCAGCCGAGCTAATATTCTTGATTTTTTTTCCAATTTACGGGCAGTTAAAATAAAAAATCATAGCCCTTAAAAGGAACTCAATTTAAAGGTGTGGTGTGTGGTTTACAGCTAGGGGCTTACGGCGGCCGGCATATCTAAATACTTTTCGAAATCCTACTTTCTAACTCCCCAAATTCTTTCTTTTTGTATTTTTGACTGTATTTGAAGCCTGAACGAGCCGAGTTTGGAGAAGACGAGCAAGATGGAAATTCCGGCCGGTAAGGGCGAGCTGCTCGCCGCCGTTGACATGGGCACCAACTCCTTCAAGCTCCACCTCGTCCGCATCGGCCACCCAACCGGCCGCTTCCTCCCCTCCCCATCAAGCACTCCGTCCTCCTCCCAATTCCCGCTCCACCCATCTCCCCCGCCGCACAGGCCCGCGCCCTCGCCGCTCTAGCCGACTTCGCCGGCATCCTCCGCCGAAACTCCGTCTCCCGATTATCCGTCGTCGCCACCTCCGCCGTCCGGGAGGCGGGCAACAGGGACGAATTCTTGTCCCGCGTGCGCGACGAGGTGGGCTTCCATGTGAAGGTTCTCTCCGGCGAGGACGAAGCCCGGCTTATCTACCTTGGCATTCTCCAACACTTACCAATCTTCGATATGACGGCACTCACCGTCGACATCGGCGGCGGTTCCACCGAAATCGCCCTGGCCAAAGGTGGCATCTTGATGGTGGCCCGCTCGCTGAAGCTCGGGCATCTCAATCTGACGGAAGATTTCGTAAATTCGGGTGATGTTTCTGGTATGAGGAGGTTTATCAGGTCGGTTATTGAGGAGTCGGGGTTGACGGAGAAGGTGAGGGAGATAGGGTTTGATGTTGCGGTTGGCTCTTCGGGTACTATCAAATCGATCGGGAGAGCGGTTGCTGCTGCCGATCATGGACGGGGGAGGAGGATTATTAGGAGAGAGGGATTGGGCGAGATGATGGGAGAGCTGTGCGGAGGGAAGGCGGCGGCTTTGAGGTTGGGAGTGCCGAAACGAAGAGCCGAGTTCATACATGCGGGAGCTGTTTTGTTGTGGGAGGTGTTGGACATGCTTGGCATTGCAGAATTGAAAGTGTCGGAGTATGCCCTTGGGGAAGGGGTTGTAGCAGAGATGATGATGATGGAAGAGGCGTCGGAAACATTCCATTCCTTGCCGACGACGCTTGTACACGGCGATGTTCCGTGTTCGTCGCCACTCGCCAAGATGTTTGAGAGCGACCAGCAGGTGATATCGGATGTCAATTGTATGGACACCGCGAAAATAGAGGGATTTCCAAAAATCTAGCGTCCCCTTTCCACCCAAAGAAAAGCAATGATTCTTCTTTGGTCCTGTTCTGTAGAGAATCAGAGATCAAACTGTTGTTGTTTACATTACATCCACTAATTCCTCTGCTTTTCTCTGTAGCCATGAGGTTATCATGATCAGTAATCGATCGTAGAATTAAGCTTTTACATGAATACTAAAGCTGATTTTAAATCTAGGGTCACTTTGGTTGCCTTGAATTGAATTTGTACGAAAAAAATATAAAAATTAGGGATAAAAATTTTCTTTTTATTTTGATGTCATAAAATTCAGTTAACTGAAATCTTATTTTTACTTAAAATAAATCTACTTAAAAATTTTATAAAATAATGTTTTTTTACAAAAAGTATAAGAAATTGTGAAAAAAATTAGGTAACACACGTGAGAAATAAATATTTTATTTTTATTTTATTTTTAAGTATATAAATATATAAGAAAATTTTAAATTTTTTATGTTATTTTATTTTATAAATTTTTTTATTTATACAATTTTTATGTCAATCAAATAAACCCACAAAGAAATTCCCAGAACATGGCCTCTAACTCTCCTCTCAAATCTCAAATTTTTAGATAGAGAAGATTTTGTGTAGTTCATCTTCTTTTATTCTTTTTTCTTTTTGTACTTTGTGGTACAACGTTGAAATCATTAAAAAATTATAAAATAATATTTTGTCATAAAAAATATAAAAAAATCAAGGAAAATTTTTAATATATATAAGATAAAATATTTTATCTTCATCTTATTTTTCTAAATATGTAATAAAAATCTTTAAAATTTTTACGTCAATTCATTTTATTGTATTTATATTTCTTATGAACATTTTTTTTAATTAACACCATTTTCAACCAAACGGACTGTCAGGGAAGCTCCGGTCGGACCAAATCCTGACCATACATACATCAAAAGCACGGCTGTGATACATGATATAATCGCTAGGGGCGAAAAAAGTGAACACCAGAAAATATATGAGCGATCAAACTTAATCATCAATCTCCATCGATTTGCACGAGCCAGCTACAAGCCCTCCAGCTCAATATTAAAACATCATCATTTGCTTCCAACTATTGAACGAAGTAGTCAAATGGCCACTTAGACACGGTTTTGAATGCGTCTTGTAGAACAAATTAAACCGATGAATTTGGCAAACATGTATGGTGCAGATCCGTTACTTGTTATAAACGACAGCTTTGCCTCCCCCGAAACTATGTTTTTTATTGTGGACTTGTATTGCCGCAATCAATCATTTGCAGGACCATTTTGTTTATAGATCAGCCATCTCATTGTACATAAGTTCAGGCTAACCTTGCTAAAAGTTTTCTTTTATGCCATAATATGTATACAAATGTTGGTACCATTCAATCTGCACGGCAACGGGGCGAAAGCAACCAACATAAGCAAAGCTTTTGCGAGCTCCCACGTCCTAGCCTTTCTACATGCATTTTATTCTTCCAAACTGCGTATTTATCCTTGATTAATTTTGATCACAACTTGATCAATGAATTGATCGAAGTTCAAATTTTTTTATTTTGAAAATTTAGGTGAAAATATATACAGATCAAACTGATTAAATTCATAATTCCTGTTTGTTAAAAGAATGTTATGTCAGATATGGTTTATGGCGGATGAAATAACTGAAAATGTTCGCCTTCAAAATTAATGAATTGAGTCCAGGTGGCAGCAGTGTTTGATCGTTCAAATTAAGTGTAAAAGAGAAATCATTTGTAATTGATGATTTATTGAACAATCATAATTCAAAACTTTCTACATTAGAAATAAATGCAAAAATAAACTTTGAATAACTAAATAATAACATCTTGCTTTTTCCATTGGCCACTTGGACGAAATTGCCATCACTTCTTCTTCAAAATTTCAAGTTGGCCAAATAATTGAAGATGAAAAATTTTAAAACCAAAAGTCCTGTTTTACATATTTCATTTTTTTGAAAGAAATTTTTGTTTATTTATTTCATAAGAGCTTTTTCCGCCGTCCGAGACCAACCGCGCAGGTCCCACCGCCGAACTACGTCCCCTCCTTCCTTCTCCCTGTTTTCCCCAGCGGTCCTTCTGCGCGTTCCATGGGACCGCCGTCATCTCTATCCCGTTTATATTAAATAAATTGTCAGGTAAGTTAACCATCTACCATATATACATTCAAACATATATAAACAAGCACTGCCATTACGCCGCCTTCAACCTTATATCCTCATCACAACATACAAATCGGTAATATATCGCAATTAAACGACGTCCTATCTAATTACTTCTACCTACTGATCTAAAGCTACTTTTTCCGGTTGACATCGCGAAGAAGAAGCAGAGTACGGCGCTGGCCTGACGGGCCTGGAGCCTGGTCCGCCTCGCCTTCCTCTGGGCACGGAGGGGCGGTGTGTTTAAGCGCGGCTTCATGGCCGACCTAATTAGTAGATACCTCAAGAGCCTCCACGGCACCGCCGCTACCAACCGTGATTCTATCCGCAACGCCGGCGAGCGCGAGTTCTCCTTCGACGAGACGCCGCTCTTCCATTTCAAGCTCAACCATAAGTCGACGACGAGGTTCAAGTATCTCCCCGCCATTTCTTGCATCAAACCGTCCGTGGACGACGACGATGCCCAAGACGATCCGAGAATGATCTTCCGCACGAGCTTCAACGGTGTTGGAGATCAGGAAATCAGCTCGCCACGTTGCTGGGAACAGGATCAAATTGAAGACGACAATGAATCAAATGACAAGGGTGAAGAAGACGTGGAGATCGATGCCAAGGCGGAGGAGTTCATAGACAGGTTTTATCTGGAGATGAGGATGCAACGGCAGGTTTCGTATTTGGAGTACAATGAGATGCTTGAAAGAGAGGCCAACTAAATGTTGAACATCAATTTTGATGTTTATCATCTTACGATCGAACTTGCAATTAGGAATAATTAGGAGTATGGATCGGCATTTGATTGTCAATATCCTTTCTGTCTTTTTTGGACGAGTATTATTCTTTTGTCGATGATTATATGTTTTGTGTAATCTTCGTGCGCGTGTGTGTATATATAGTCAAGATATCTTGCATGTAGGTGCGCTTTGTTTTTGTTGTAAATAGCGACGAGATGTTTTCTTTCGTGGTTTTCTTATCAGAGCCTTAGCTAATTACTGTTTGTTATTTCCTGGTAGTTGTTGCTTGTAAGTTGAAGTTCTACTTCGGTCCTCAAATCTTCGTCGGTAAAAATTGAGCCATTTTTAATTTTGGAATGGCCTAAGTTATTACATATGCCATTTGAAACAAGTCCTCAATTACGATCTAAGTTTCGATATTATTTATCATAAGACAGTGACACAAAATGTTTTTTTATAGGGGAACTGGGTCACAAATTAGTGTTGACAATATGTAACTACTTCTCGAAGAAAATATGTTCAAGGTCAGAATAAATGTCGAAATTGATAAATCATTTAGAGTTCGGGCGTTGAGTTAGACGCGGAAGAAAATCCAAAGATTGTTTGTCAAATGTCAATTTTTATTGCATAGTAGAACGTTTTTCCTCTTTTTTTAAAGTGAAATTCATGGTAAATATTTGTGACATAATAGTTAAATGTAGTTCATGTCATGAAGAGATTAGTCACAATCTAGTTATGGCATATACGTACACGGAAAATCATAATTTTGCATGGCAATTTGCGAATGCCTAGCTAGATTGGGGGGAATACACGAATTTGGCATGCAGCTGGGAGGTGGCTAGCTGTTACAGGTATCAATAAACACCACTCTTTCAAGAAGAAAGAAGAAAACCAGCACCAGCGCCACACATTTGCACGTTTAGGGTGTGTTGTTGAAGACTGCCAAATATTCGAAATTTTCTTTAGAAAATCCTTGTTGAAGATGACCAGTGTATCGAAATTTGCCAACTAAATTTCCGAAGGAATTTCGATGGAAGAGAAGGACAGCCCAATAACTAAACCCAATGAAGCCCAAACGACAAGTCAGTTGAGTTGAAGACGGCTCCTCTTTTAGTGAGGATCAATGGCCCATAATGTAAGCCCATGGGCATAGATTTGAGCCCACATCACAAATGACCGTTACAGCTTCTTCAACCTCCCATCGGTCATTTTCGGATTTCAAAATCTGAAAGCCTCGAACTTCTCAAGTACGGAGAAGAAGCAGGTGTCGGAGCCGATGAACCGCACTTGTGGCTTTTCATGGGCAGATGAGGAGGAAAAGGGTGAGCAGACAAGTCATGCGGAGAAGGGAAAGAAGAAGCCGCATGAAATGCCCAACAACCCTTTCGGTTCTGCAAGGCCGAGGGAAGTTGTTCTCGAGTTAAAAGGGATAGATTGGAGAAATGTCGACCAAGATCGTACACGGTCCCTTTATCCCAGGATACATATTCTTTTTCACATACCAGAGTCCTCGATTCTCGTTGTTTTTTTACTGTAAAATTATGGAATGCGGTGTTCAATGATAGAAATTATGTTGTTCCATATTTTCTCCAATACTGCAAAATGGAGAACAGAGGACTAGAAATCGCTTCTAAACTGCAAAATGTGCCTATCAGCCAATGTCCAGATCGAGTATCGGTTTTGGCGGAGCACCGAGTACATGAGAGTTGTGTTCCTCCATTGATGTGCCCACCTAGGAATTACGCGGACCTGGTTAAGGACGCGCAGTGTGCACGTCGAAGAAGGGCTCGAGATAAAACCCATCCCAAGACCAAGCCCAGAAATATGAAGGAAACTGCTGCATGTGGTGATGAAAAAGACGCCGGCAACGTCAAGGTGGTGGGATATTGAAGGCCAAGTCTGCCGAGAAACCTACACCTTCCAGGTCAGTCGATCAAAGCAGAAATGAGGACGTAAATGTCAGTAGTACTAGTGTTGGAGGTCGTCACACTCATATTGCGCTAGTTTTGTGGGGGTGATCATGGAGAAAGGTAGGATTGATGGGAACTCATGGAGAAAAGAAACTCTTCCAACTTTGTCAAATGAAGCCCAGCGCAACCAACAGCTGCAACACGAACATGGTCGAAGAAGGAAATACAATGGATACGAAAACAGAAGTTGCCATCTTGAATGATAAGCCCTGGCTAAAATCAGATTCAACCCACAAATAATAAATCAATGGCTCTTCGTTTACTTCCATTGATTTGTAGCCGGTAATTTTCATATTGTTTCAATTTTTAGCCCTCGTGTCTCGAAATTAACCTTATCATATAAGGGATGGTGATTTATGAGTGTGTGCTAGCCTCAAATAGAACAGTTTATTCATTATTGAGATGCCTTAAAACGTGCTGCTTGCTGGATAGCATCGCTCTTTCTCAGTGGGGCAGCAAATTCAGACACAAATTGCCATCCAGCTTCATAATTGTCATTCCTCCTTGTTTCAACACTTGCAGAAGCGAGGAACTAATCTGTTCTAAACATGAAGTTGTTCGTATGAGGGAGGATAACCAGAGACATTAATGGAAGATACGAAAATGATACTTGTTTAAGCAAAGATGATGATCGAGAAAGCTAACTTTCAGATCGATCGGATGAGATGCGCCTGCCCTCTTTGTGAATCTAAAACATGCATACATTGATGATTTTGAGCCATGGAAGAACATACGGTTTGATTGGCCTAAATATAGAGCAACTCGTGAATTGGGCTGTTATTTTATTTCACTGTGGCTGTGGCTGGGAGGGAGGTGTTGGGACTTTGGAGGGGTCTGTATATAAGGGCGTATAGTTTGCCGTATGTTGGATTTGGGAGGAAGGATGCCAAGTTGCCAATAATGAAGGGAGTGGGCCGAAGCGGCAGTCATTGTGGGTGAGCTGTTGTTGCTGTCCTTCGCTTTCCAGGTGGGCTTTTTGGCTGCAAGCAGACTTAGGGCGTTTGATTAACAAGCTGGCCAGTTGCAGTGCCAAGTCTTGTCTCTGGTTAATGGAGATGTACAAAAAAGAGTATCAAACTAGTTGGTGGAAGTAGCTCATTACGGGGACATGTCCCATCTCAATTCAAGAATTACAAGATCCCAAACAAACTGCAGTTGATTACTCTGCAAAAAAAGAAAATCTGGGATAACTTCTATATATTGGCTCATGAAAGAGTATGCTTTAAAAGCCAGAAAAAGGAAAGAAAAAAAGTTGGGTTTTAACGAATAATCGGGAAGTGTGATACAAAGAAGGGAAGAGCGTCAATGGCTGGCCGGGGGTCATGTGGAAAGGCACGTCTTATAAAGGGAAGTCAGCATATATATAATATATGCGCGCTTGGGGAAAAGCGATCCTCGTCGCCGTGTGCTCCATCGCGTCCCCCCTTGTAATTAAAATTGATGCCTAGAGAAGTGAAAGTTTTAAAAAAATTACTAATTAAAATCGGACAAAATGCAAGGAGGATATCTCTATTGCCTAGTCTCCATCACTTGGGAATTATGGGATTTGCACTTTACTAGTATGATGAGGTTGTTTGATCGCAATGAATAACCTCAAAGGACATTCGTCGTGTTTCTGGGCCTCACACTCGGTAGTGATCGCCATTTGGTCCCCGAATTATTAAACCAGCCAAGTTGAAGTCACATTGTCCAGGGTGGTTCCGTTGGAGTCATTACATCACCGATTAGAAACACATTGATAAAACGCCGGAGCAGAAAATCAAAAGCATGTGAGAATTTTCCGCTTGAAAACCTGGGACAATCACTCACCTGGTCCATTTGCTTTTATCCGGGCCCAACTTTAGCCCCATTCGATCTCCATGTCCGTTTAATTAGCAGAAAATAATGTATTAAAAAAAGTTTCATGTGAATTGGGAAATGTAATTAAATGAATGGTATAAAATTTTTAAAAATGTTCTTTAAATATTTGAATTATAAAAAATAAGATGAAAATGAAATATTTTTTCTTACCTACTTGTGCATGTGCACGATCCTCTACAAATTTCCCTCAATTTTTTGTATTTTTCATAAAAAAATTTTTTTGTAAAATTTTGACATAGAATTATTTTGATTAAATTAAAAATTTTTTTGCCAAATTTCAAAGCATTCAAATACAATAAATGTTTGACTTTAAAATTTTACACTTTTTTCATTAAATTTCAAGATTTTTCTATAAAATTAGGCTAAAAGTTGGTTAACTAAATACAATGAGCAAAGTCAGCCTGTAGTCACGTTGTAATTTTAGAAAAAGCTTACTCACTGGTATTTTACATTGACAATAAGGTGTTAATTGACTTTTATTACAAAAATTATAAAAATAAGTACTTAATTGACTTTTATTACAAAATTTTTTTAAAAAAAATTGATTCAATAAATTTAAAATACACCATAAAAATATGAAGAAAAGTGGAATGACAAAACATAGAAATATGCATATAAATGCACATATGGGAATATATTACCACCATCCAGTTCTTTCGTGCATAGACAATTCCACTTGCAAGCTAATACAATATTTCTTGTACGATCGTTTGGCCGGGCAGACACCACTTCTACATTGTATCCAATTAAAATCAATATGCAAGACTTTGGTTGACAAAAAAGAAAAAGAAGAAGGCCAGACCGGTAAAAAATTTAAATTTAAATTCATTATAATTATGGTATATTTCAAAAGCCCTGTATAGTACGTCAAAACCATATACAATTACAACCAGATTTTTTACACGTGAACAAGTAAAGTGGCAATCCATAACCCTAACTGTTGAATTTTGAACGATCAAACTATTATTTCATTATTTTATTTATATCATTTTATCAATTGTAAAATAGTCAAATATGGTTTGGGTATAATGACTCAAATGGTTTTTGTAGATCGACATTAGAATTTTTTTATTACATTTTTCAAAAAATATAATCATATAAATTTAAATTGAACACACGGCCAGATTTATTTCAAGACTTTAATATTAAATCTTAAATTCAACATTATCATTATTATATTAATAAGTAGAAGTGCTAATTGAGGGAGCGAGCCGAGCCCAACTTTGTTCGAAATCGGCTCGAATAGTTCGAAAATCGTCGGAACTTGACTCTAGATCAAACGAATTTTGAACATACATGCTCGATTTCGACTTGAGTATCTTTATGTGTTCGAGTTTGATTCGAGCTCGAATACACTTAAACTGTTTAATTTTTCCCAAGCTCGAACCCAACTCGTTCGTGAGCTCGAAAACGACTCGATTAAAAGTCAAAAGTACCTCATTTAAAAAAAATGCTATCAATATAGATTGAGCCCATAATTTTGAAGTCATTTATTTGAATACTTACCATCTCACTATTTTATAATTATATTGATATATATATATAAGATATAATATAAAAATTATATTATAATATTATTTTATTGAGTCGAATTCGAGTTGAGCTACAAGTCAAATTCTGAGTCGAACTATAAGTCAAGTTCGAGTTATAACTAAGTTGAGTCGAGTCGAACCCGACCTTGCTCAAACTTGACTTGTAAGATTCGAATTTGAACTTGAGCATTTAAATATCTAGTTTTTAAATCGAGTTAAGTCGAACTGAACGTTAAATGTTTAATTTATTTAATTAATAATATTATTAATAAATTGAAAGAAGTTAATGTTTAACTCCGTCAATACTTTAATTATCGGTCGCAAAGTGGGATAAAGGAAAAGAGTTAAGGTCAAGTGGTTAATTCGATCGTGGCAATTGGCGTAAAATACGACGAAATGAGGCTAATATATTGTAAGGAAATGAACATTGAAACTCCCAACACGCCTGCTGCATTCCTCTTACCCCATACTTCTCCTTCTTCGCCGGCGAACCGCATACTCCGCCATGACCGGACAAATGTTAGAAGATTTGGTGGAGAGCACCTGCTCCACTCCTTATGTCAGCGCCCCCACTAGCCCTGGCCGCGGGCCCCCGCCGCCTGCTTTCTTCTTCAGCGCACCCGCCAGTCCCGTCCACTATATCCTCTCCGCCCGCCCCCAGCCTCCGCTTTCGCTCCCTCCGCCGCCGATTTCTCCGCCGACTTCGAGTTCTCCGCCCGTTTTAGCCATGATTTCTCCGCCGCCGCCGCCACCTCCGCGTCCATGACCTCCGCCGACGAGCTCTTCCTCAACGGCCAGATCCGACCCATGAAGCTGTCGTCTCACCTGCAGAGGCCCAAGAATGTGGCCCCGCTTCTTGATCTTGAGGAGGTGGACGACGACGAGGGAGAAGGGGCAGAGAACGGTGGCGGAGAAGGGGCGGCGGCGGTTGCCGGCGAGAAATCGGAAGAGACGTCGGCGAGAGGGAGAGAAGTGAGAATGCGGAGCATATCGATGCAGAGAAGGGCCAGATCGATGTCCCCGCTGCGAAACTGGCGGAACAGAGACGGCGGGGGCCGGGATAGGCCACCCTCCCTCGAGCCAGACGAGAGCGAGGCGGCAGCGACGCCGGCGGATGACCCACCTTCCGACGCTTCGACGCCGTCGGTGTCGGCGTCTTCGTCGAGATCCAACTCAAAGTCGAGACGGAGCTCAAAGCGGTGGGTGTTTCTAATGGATTTCTTGCACAGGAGCAAGAGCGAAGGCAGGGGCCGCAGCAGCGGTGGTGGCGGCGGCAAGGACAAGATCTGGTTCTCCATTTCCTTCTCCCCCATCCACAAGGAGAAGAAGCAGTCCCCGTCCGTTTCGGCGCCCTCGTCCCCAAACCGGAAGCCGAAACAGCAACTGGCCAACGCCGGGGCGCCGGCAGTTAAGAGACGGATTCCGCCGTCGCCGCACGAGCTGCACTACACGGCAAACAGAGCGCAGGCGGAGGAGTTGAGGAAGAAGACGTACCTGCCATACCGGCGAGGGCTGCTTGGTTGCCTTGGGTTTAGCTCGAGAAGCTACGTCGCCATGAACGGCCTCACCAGAGCTCTAAACCCCGTCTCCTCTAGGTAGAACGAGTTGGACGCAAGGTACATTTCTAATCGATGGCCTGAATTATAAAACTAAATGACAATCATGCATTTTTTGGGTTCATATTCTCTACTAATTCTATATTATCGTTTTCGCTTCACCTTTTTTTTTCCTACTAATTTGTTCCAAATATCTTTGTAAGGCATGACAACTACTGCTGAACCATGAATGCCATTCTAGTTTCTACGTGATGTCATAAGTTGCATCATCATTCCCCGCCGCCCCCCAAAGCAAAGATGTATCATCGTTGATTGGAAGGGAGGGCGCCATCGGTTCCCCCAAATACGTAGTTGAGTAGCAATCCTTTTTTCAGTTTTTATAACATTATTGATGTCATGAACTACTTGCTAATGCGGGCCAAAGAATGCTCGCATTTTCCTTTTTCTTTTTTATGGCTGGTTTGGTTGACACAAAACATTGTAAATGAAATAAATTTTTCATAAGAACCGGAAGTACGATTAAAATAATGAAATGACACAAAAATTATAATTATATATATATATATATAAAGATAAACATAAAATATTTTTTTACGTTTGTTTCGTAAAAATTTCTCTTATTTTTTTAATAAAAAATAATTTTGTAAAATTTTTATATAGACTTAATTTAACTAAAATTAACATTTTTCTTAACTAAATTTTAAGATATTTAAACTTAAGAAATTTTTTGATCTTTAAAATTTATACTTATTTTATACTCTTTTAAGACAACTAAATAAATTTTTAAAAAATAGTGACATTTTCCGAGCAATAAAAGTTGGGGTTCGACTCTTTAGTGTATTCTATTCCCCGGGAGATCTCTCGTTTCCTTTTGTTTCTTTTTCTTTAACTTTTATTATCTGATCTATTTTCTTTCTTTCTCATCCCTCAACTTAGTCCCACATCTAATACCTATTAGGAGAAGATCCTGTTTATAAGTGAGAATGGACTAGAGATCCTTAACTTCCGGGCTACCCATTTTAAAGAAATGACTTAGCCCATTACATTGCACTTTGGGCTGGGTCGTTACAAATGGTATTAGAGCCGACCTGGTTCCGTGTTACATGGTGGGGTTAGCAACGGGCCAAGATTAGAAACGTTGGCTAGGATGTCGGTCACGGGCGCAGACAAGGATTTCTAATGGGTGGACTGGGAGATCCTAACAAACGGGCCAAGAATAGGCATTTCGGGGACAACAAAATTTTCTAAGGTGGGTGGATTGTGAGATCCTTACCAAGAATAGGCATTTCGGATGGCTAACAACGGAGCCAAGAAACGGGCCAAGAATAGGCATTTCGGGGACGACGAAATTCTTAAGGTGGGTGGATTGTGAGATCCTTCAACTTAGTCCCACATCTAATACCTACTGGGAGAAGATCTTGTTTATAAGTGAGAATTGACTAGAGATCTTTAACTTTCAGGGTAGATCCACTGTTTATAAGTGGGAATTGACTAGAGATCTTTAACTTTCGAGGTACCCATTTTAAATTTTAAAGAAATGACTTAGCCCATTACGTTGCACTTTGGGCTGGGTCGTTACATTCTCGGTTCTTTTTTTCTTTTTCTTTAACTTTTATTATCAGATCTATTTTCTTTCTTTCTCGTTTCCTTTTTTTCTTTTTTCTTTAACTTTTATTATCAGATCTATCCTTTAAACCGTGTAGACGGAATCCTTGCTGAGATGGTGCTTCTTGCCATCTTTTCAGATCAGCAGATGTGTTTGTGAATTATAACAAGTGGACAACTTCAGTAGCGCGTGATTCTTCCTGCCCATGGCCTTTACACAACCTGTAATACAATAGTGATTTGCAAAGCAACTAGTATATGAATGAGCTTTGGAAAAAAAAAAGATTAATAATACCGATGGATATAAATGAATTATATATGTGTTCCACAGTGGTGCCAAAGGGGGAAAGAGATGGACATGGTCTTTGTTTTCGGTGTTCCTCGGAGGTGGGAACAATCCTGGCCCAATTTGTTGATCATTGTTAGTATATATATTGAAAAAGTTAATTTGTTGGATGATTACCTTTTTTATAAAAAAAGAAGAAGTAATTTTACCTATTTGTTTGGTGGAAGTGCCTCAATTAGGGACGGCGAAGTAGCCATTATCATGGCAACAAGATTTGAAGGTCGTCTAATGGGTTTGGGTAGGGGTGTTAATTGAGCGAGCGAGCCGAGCTTAACATGTGTTCGAGTTCGGCTTAAATAGTTCGAAACTCGTTCGAACTCGACTCGAGATCGAACGAGTTTTGGACATATATGCTCAAGTTCGACTCGAATATCTTTTATGTGTTCGAGCTCAACTCGAGCTCGAATATACTTAAATTGCTTAATTTTTATGAACTCGTTCGTTAGCTCGAAACCAGCTCGATTAAAAGTTAAAAGTACTTCACTTAAAAACCACAACCTTGAAGTCATCAAGGTGAATACTTACCATCTCAACTATCTTGCTTCTTTGTTATTATATTGTATATATATATATATAATATAATATAAAGACTATATTATTATATTATTTTATCGAGTCGAGCTACGAGTCGAGTTTGAGTCGATTTCGAGTTATAACCGAGTTGAGTCGAGTTGAACACGACCTTGCTCAAGCTCGGCTCGTAAGATTCGAGTTCGAGTCGAGTTATAGTCGAGCATTTAAATGTCGACTTTCGAGTCGAGTCGAGCCGAGCCAAACGCAAAATGCAACCGGTTCGCTAAATTAGCAACCCTAGGTTCGCGCACACGTAAAGCAAAAGCAACTTCACTGATGATGAACAAGTACTCAATGATTTTAGGCCGTCCTCTTGCATCTCACCTTTTGATGGAGTAGTTCAAGTTCCAATGAAGAAATTCGTTAGGGGAGGTTTTTTTTCCGGTTCTGACTCACGTTTAATCGGAAAATTGACCAGGAAACTATACAATATGGGTGGGGGAGGGGGATGCTGCGCAGTCGATAAGAATAATTAATTTTCAGGGTTGATTCAATGGATAATCCCGATCTTTGGGGCACATGAACTGGAGAGTCTAAAAGGAGCGCAGAAGATAAATTAAGGAGACAATTTAATTACCTGTAGGAGGAAGGAGATACGCAACCAAAATGGAGAGACGACAGGGTGGCTGATGTCGGAGACTGGGAGTGAGAACACGTCAAGGGCATGGGCAAGGACGGGAGATAACTTAAAAGTTAGAGTACAGAACAGCGAAAGAGGAGCATAGATTGGGCAATCGGAAAGCGTCTGACCTTGCCTCGATAGAAGGCCAAAATTAAATTAGTTTAACTTTTATTTGATATGTATAGACTAATAGTGTATTTAGTGGAATGGCTCAAGGAATAAATTATTAGGGATTGAGAGATAGAAGGCCAAAATTACATATGTACCCACTTTTTCATCAATCAACTAAGTAAGATAAATATTATCAAATTATTCTTTCATTCAAATATGAAGATAAGATAAATTTGACTTTCTGGGAACAAATTTGCTTTTAGACTCGTGGAAACGTTTTTTCTTCAACTGTGTATGAGCCTTTTTTTTTGTATGAGTTAAAGTTGGGCAAAGGGGTGAGAGTGCATTGAAAAGATTTTCATACTTTCACAAATTGAGTTCAAGTAACTTAAAAAACACAACTTGAAAACTAATATTGTTTTGGTGGATATAAAAAATACTACCATACGCTGCATCAAAATGCAGCGTATGGGCAGCTTTTGGATTTGGACCGTTGGATCAAAATCCAACGGTCCAAATCCATCCTTCGTTTTTCCCCCCTCCCCCGTTTTCTCCTGCCCAGGGCGCCGCCCCTTGTCGGATTCTGCTGCCCGCGCCCGCCACCGCCGCCCCGTCTGCCGCCGCGCCCCCGCCGCAGCAGCCCCTGCCCCCACCCCCCGCCCCGTCCGCCGCCGCGTCCCCCGCCCGCAGCCTTCCCCCTGTTTCCCTTGCCCCCTCCGTCGCCTCGCCCCCGCCCACCCCCTGCCCGCAGCCGTCCCCCCCATCGCCCCTGTTTCCCCTGCCCCTCCGTCGCCTCGCCCCCGCCCGCCCCCTGCCCGGTTCCCCGCCCCCGCCGCCTGTTTCAGCCCACCCCGCCGCGGCCCCGCCCGCCCCTGCCCTGTTTTCGCCACCCTCCCATGCCGCCCGTTTCGCCCCCCACCCCCGCCCATCGACCAAGCTCCTCCCCGCCGTCTGCTGCACTGGCCACCTCCACGCCGGCGTCACCTGCTTCACCGCCGGCGGTGGCGCGACAAAACAACGGGAAAGAAGGAGCAATGACATTTTCGTAATAAAAATTTGACTCGCTCTTGACTCGAGTCAAATTTACAAAATAAATTTTAAAAATAAAATATAATAAAATAAAAACTTGACTTGCTTCTGACTCAAGTTAATTTTATAAAATATAAATTTTAAAATAAAATAATATAAAATAAAAATTTGATTCACTCCCCACTGACGCCGCTGCTTGCCGACCACCTCCCTGCCGCCACCCACACCCTGCCCCCGCCCCTCGGGTCGTCTCCCCGATCTCGACTGAAGTCAAATTAAAAAATATTATTTTATATTTTTAATTTATTTCACAATAATTTTTAAATTTTTTTAAAAAATACAAAACCATAAAATAAAATATTATAAAATAAAAACTTGACTCGATCCCAATCTTGACTGGAGTTAAATTAATATTATTGAATAATTTTTTTAAAAAATAATTTTGTAATAAAAACTTAACTCGAGTCGGGATAAAGTCAATAATATGAAATAAATTTAAAAAATATAAGATAATTTTGTAATAAAAACCTGACTCGATCATGTGCGGGACCGAGTCAAGTTTTTATTACAAAATAACTTTATTACTGAATAAATTTTTATTACAAAATAAATTTTTAAAAAATAAAATAATTCCGTAATAAATTATTTTAACTCGAGTCCGATTAAGTAAAATTTTTATTACCAAAATACTCTCATCTATTTCTTCCTCATTTTTTTGGCGCGCCACCCCTTGCCGGCGACCTTGCGGCCGGCAGCCCGCTGGCCAACAATGTCACCGCCTCGGGGCTGGATGGGCCTGGTGGGAAATGTACGGCGCCGGTCTCGTGTGGGACGGAATAAAGTTTTTATTACAAAATTATTTTATTTTTTTAAATTTATTTCGTAATATTGAATCGATCTCGTGCGAGATCGAATCAAGTATTTATTATAAAAAAATTTTATTTTTTTTATTTATTTCATAATATTGACTCGATCTCGTGCGAGATCGAATCAAGTATTTATTATAAAAAATTTATTTTTTTAATTTATTTCGTAATATTAACTAGAGTAAGGGACCGAGTAAAGTTTTTATTACGATTTTACCCTCCTGTGTTCCCCCCGCTCTCTCTCGCCGCGCCACCCCACTGCCGGCGACGTCGCCTCCGGCCACCTCGCCGCCGGCCGTTCGCTGGCAACACTGTCGTCGCGTCGCCCGCGGGGGCTGGGGGCCGCGGCGTGGGGGAGGGGCCGCGCGCGTGCGGGCGGGGACGGGGGCGACGCGTCTGCGGGTGGGGATGGGGGCGATGCGTCTGCTGGCAGGGGCGGGGGGTGCGCCGCGGCGCCGGGCGAGGGAGGGGGGCCGCGGCTGGCCCGGGCAGGGGGGAGTGGTGAGGGGGAAACGCGGTGGGCGGGGGGGCCGCGGCTGCGGGCGGGGCCTGGGGCGGATGGTGGCGGCCGGGGGGAACAAAGCGAGGGGAGGGGCCGCCGCAGCAGCAGGCGAGGGCGGTGGGTGGCTGCGGGCAGGGCCGGGGCCGAGGGCGGGATGGGGTTAGGGGTGCCGGGCTGGGCCGGGCAGCAGCGGAATCCGGCAGGACGCGGCGGAATCCGGCAAGGGGGCGGAATCCGGAAGAGAAACAGGAAGGGGGGAAACGGTATTTTATTTTGGGCCGTTGGATTTCGATCCAACGGCCCAAAAACAAAACGCTGCCTGCGCTGCACAGCACGTCTCTGGTGGATATACCAATTTTTTGGCAAGTACATAATACGGCAAGTGTCATTTTTAAATAAAATAATTTGTTAAGCTTTCTCACTTGCCAAAACAATTGGTGGTTCACATGAAAAGGATCCGCTACTGCGAACCTGGTGAGCGCTCACAATGATAAGCCCACGCCCACCAATGATATGGGCCGCAAGAGCCAGCCCACTTCCGGGTGAGCTCTGCCCCACTTATGCCGCGGAGAATCGCGTCCCCAAACGGGGTAGCCCCGTCATGTTTTCCACGTGTCATCTATTTGTTGGCTAGAACTTGCTCAACTCCCATGTGATTGGTCCTCTTGCAAAGAAGCACGTACATTGGCCCCGCGTATTCGGTCCACGGCCTCGCAAAGACGCAAACTTTTCGTCTTTCTTCCCTTCGGCGACGACGGCGGCGCAGCCCATCTTCTCCGTGTGGAGGAAAGCTCTGATCTTTGATTGATTGAGAAGGTGGAGAAGGAGCAACGACTCCACCCTGCCCATCCTTCTAAGTAGCCGGATTTGCTTATTCTCGCGGCCGGTTTGAGGATCCGGAGATTAGAGCAGTCCGATCCCGGCAATGGCGTTCCGGGTGTCAGGTTTTATCTGGATCCTCCTGATAATTTGCACAGTTTCAGTCATCGCCGGGTATGTCTTTTCCATTTCAGATGTTAGCGAGTTTGCCGTTTTGTGATTTTTGTTTTTCCGACGTTTATTTGGTTCTAACATTTTGCGCAGGAAGAGCTACTATGATGTCCTACAAGTTCCGAAAGGTGCGTCTGACGAGCAAATCAAACGGGCTTATAGGAAACTTGCATTGAAGTATCACCCTGATAAAAATGCTGGCAATGAGGAGGCCAACAAGTTATTTTCCGAAATCAATAATGGTATCTTTTATCCTTTTTCCCCATGTATTGGAGAAAAGTTATTGTTTTTGTCGTCTTCTTGTTTGGTGAGCAAAAGTCGGTTTTTTTTTCGGTGAATTCGATGACGGGGAATTCAAACCAGCTTATGAAGTGCTGTCGGATCGTGAGAAGAGGAACATTTATGATCGTTACGGGGAGGAAGGATTGAAACAGCATGAAGCCAGTGGAGGAAGGGGAGGTGGAATGAACATTCAGGACATCTTTAGCAAGTAGGTTCTTGGTTATTTCCAAGTGGAATTCTATCCCGAACTGTACCATTAAATTTATATTTTTTGCTTTATTTTCGTCAGTTTTTTTCCGCATAAATTGTTAAGTAACTGTGACAAGTTTCTAGATTTCAGTCAATGGTAGTATAAATATTATAACCGTAATTGTGCTGCGGTAATCCGGTTTCGAGTAATAATATAGCTATATGACTGTAATAATCTTAAACGTCAAGTATCGAGCATTTGGTTCGGGACGTGAAAGACCTTTCCTCGATCCCTCTTGCCATTTTAAGACAAACGGTTCAGCTGAACTGCTTGCTTGTACTTCTCAATCATTAAGCTTATGCCTCTCTTATCTTAATTAGGACAGGGATTATTGTTCTACTAGGGTGTCTAAAATTTTTTCCTTGTAGCTTCTTTGGTGGTGGTGGTTCAACGGAAGAGGAAGAAAAGATAGTCAAAGGTGATGATGTTATTGTTGAATTGGAAGCAACCTTGGAAGACCTGTACATGGGAGGCTCTTTGAAGGTTTGCTTGGCCATTCCCTTTTGATCTATAAGTTAGCTTTAGTTGATCATGACTGTATCCGTTCTATTCAATATTGAATCAGCTCATATTTCATCTCGGAAAACATTTAATACATTCGTTAGAAGACATGACTTTTTTTTATTTTCAAGAAATCGAATTTCGGTCATTGATATTTTTCATACTATAGTAGTTTATATACTGTTCGGCAGGTCTGGAGGGAAAAAAATGTCATAAAGCCTGCACCTGGGAAAAGACGTTGTAATTGTAGAAATGAGGTTTATCATAAACAAATTGGTCCGGGGATGTTCCAGCAAATGACAGAAGAGGTAGCTTTTTGTTTCAATTTGTGCTAGCCTTTTGCTCTTCAATTTATAGGTTTGTGTGGAACTTACTTGGCAAAATGAACATAAGTGAAGTCTATAAATTTCTTCCATATGCTTTGAAAAAAGAAATTGCTTGCATATGTTCCACTTTCATATGGAGAGATTGCTTTTAAAAGAACTGATATGAAAACAGTGATCCCTTAATGTATTTTTCTGAAGAAAATTTGTCAATACTCTTGGAATTCATATGGGTTTCTTGTTTTATTGCGTGATTTGCCTTAACTGCACAGTTGTATAATAGATGGCACTATCTTCCAAAATGTATTCAGAGAGCAGGATATTTTTTGCCCATAGAAAGATACTCATGTTTGACGTGCATCATTGATCTGCATGTTTTTGTTGACGTGTTTGGCCATCTTGGTGTTGCATATATTGTTATAAACATCGTCAATTGTCATGCATCCTTGTGTTATTGGAGTGCAACGATAGACAGGGTATCCTGTGAGCTCACTTGTGCTCCTTCCCCTTCAGCCTTCTCTGTCTTATACTTTTCCTTCTCTTATTCTTTTAGATATTTTGGTTTGTGATAATGTTCAATCCGTTGGCCATCATGAGGGCATATTGGAATTTTTTGCTCATTCTGTAGTTCTGGCTCTTATTCAGGTCTGTGAGCAATGCCAAAATGTGAAGTATGAACGGGAAGGGTATTTTGTCACTGTGGACATTGAGAAAGGCATGCAAGATGGACAAGTAAATTTTCTTCTTTTCTCATGTATGGAAACTTATGGTACCTTCCATGGAATTGTTGCATTAGCAGCTGTGCTATTAATCTATTTAGTTACTTGGATGTGTTAAGATTTTAGAATGTGCGCAATTTGCTTTGGGCACTTCTACCTTCGGCGTATTTTATGTACCTAAACTGACCAGCTTCCATTTCCAGGAGGTAGCATTTTATGAAGATGGTGAGCCCATAATCGATGGCGAGCCTGGAGATCTGAAGGTTTTATGATTCCTTTAACTTATTCTATTTTCTGTTATAATTTGTTTGGCATTTCCTACCAAAAATTCCAATAGATCAACAAAATATCATATGCTGAACAGTTCCGCATTATAACTGCACCACACGACCACTTCAAGCGGGAAGGCAATGACTTACATACAACAGTCACAATCACATTGGTAATTGTCACCCTTGAAACATGTACAAGTTAGCGGTTGTTGTGGAACGTTTTGGTTGAATCTGGAAATTCATTACTTTTTAGGTTCAAGCACTCGTGGGCTTTGAGAAAACTATCACACATCTTGACGAACATTTGGTGGACATTGGCTCAAAGGTCAGTTCCCGAGAAGCAAATTGTATTTCTTTTTCATGAATGAATACAAAATATCTTACCCTAGTAATATCCTCCTCAGGGTATAACGAAACCAAAAGAAGTGAGGAAGTTCAAAGGAGAAGGAATGCCTTTACATTTCAACACGAAGAAGGGCGACTTATACGTCACGTTTGAGGTCTTGTTTCCCACTTTATTAACAGAAGCTCAGAAAACAAAGATCAAGGAAGTTTTGTCTTAGGTTTTGTAGTCCCATGATATCCACCATGATGCAATTAATAGGGAAACTTGAGTTGCTTACAGGATCTGTTCCAAAACAAAAATGTTTGTATTTTTAATGTATACTGATTCTCATGAGTCCACAATTTTTTCTCGACTAAAAGAGGTTTCTGATGACTCGGAATGAGGTCGTCAACCGAGTAAAGAGAGTTTTTAAGGTTGTCCAATCTTATGACGATTGATTTAGCCAGTTATAATGTAAAATTAGACATGAGTTTAATGTTTGATTTATGTCAGCTTTGTATCTGCTGATGGATCATATGATTTCATATGAGATGATTTATCATGGAGTAGTTGTTTAATTGAAGATTTAATACCATAGTCGTGGCTTGGAAAGGTTGACGTTGCGCTTTCACCGTACACGATTGTTCGCAAACGAAACGTTTTCATGCATTTGCATAACAAAATTTTTTTCTTTACATGACCTCATGATGTTGATGATAATCATTCTTTTGTTTCACTAGCCTTTGCCGCCAGACAGTAACTAAGAAAATCATTGATTTTTAACCTTTTACCCAATAATTTTATAATCGTATTGGTATTCGTATTTATTGCCTATGAATTTATATATGAACATTTTACGTATTTAACTAATCTAGATGACATATAGTTATTAGCATTCATTGCCTATTATTTATAAATTAATCTTTTGATAAAGGCTCATTTAGTTGGCATGAAAAAAATGTGAATTAAATAAAAATTTTGAATGGTTACCTAACTAAATATATTATATTTATAATATAATTCGTAGAAATATTAGGATATAATTAATATAATTTATGTCCAAAATAATTATGATTACTTTGAGTGAGGTACATGTGTACTCTGCCGTTTCATTGGAAAACACATGACCCACTTAAATAAAAGTATTAGATATAATTAAACTTGTTTATACAGAAAATAATCAATTCAATATTTACTTTTTATATTAAATACACAAAATATAAGGTTTATTTTTAAAAAAATTTATGTAATCTATATTATTTTTATGTCAACTAAACATGCCATTAGTAAATAAGTAATTCATGTATGTTATGATGTCATATAGTTTGAGGATGTCACGAAAACGAAGCAACATTTATATAAAGAGAAGATAAACTAAAAACAATCAAATAAATACTTTGAAAAGACGAAAGCCTCTAAAAATTTAGAATGAAATACAATGTAATCAGTGCCAACATTTAATTAACCTACCTAAAAATATGGGGAAGCCATGAAGAGTTGACGACGATTGCGAATAACGGAGATAATCCTACCTTGATAATAACAGTTAATTCACAAACATGATTCTCCAAGTAACAGATCATAATTTGCTTATAAAATTCTCTTTTTCTCAGCTTTGTATACTTTATTAGAGCAACACGTGAGGTGTGATAGGTAGCAGCTGAATGAATGTACATGCATTCTCGAACCGAATTTGCGGTTTGTAAAGTAAATGCTCCTCCAGATGTAGATGTTGATGAGTAATTGCCAACGAAATTCCTTCGTTGAGAATGGAAATTAAGATCAGAGGCTGGCCAGCGTCCAGTTGAGTGTGACAACCACCACATTAATCGACTCTAAATGTAGTTGATCGGGCCTTGGAATCCAATCCAAGAAAAATAAAGAAGAAAGAGAGAAGTGCTCCTCCATCTTTCGTCCGTGTACGGGATGGTGTAGCTTGACTAGAAGGGCAACAAGTCGTTGGGAAGATAAAACAAAGAGAAAGGGGTGGCTGGTCGTAGGTACATTGTACTTGACAACTTGTAGCTGCTTCTGGACCCGGCTACATGGCCAAACCAAAGCAAGCCTGTCAGCGGCAACCTCCCGTTACGCTTCCCACGGGCCGACCCCTTATACAACACCCCTTGTGGCCGCGTGAATTCTTATAGGAATGAGTTTATTTAAATCTATTTGATTAGTGTCCGTTTCAAAAAAGATGACAAATCACTTATACCAAAAATTGGATTTAAAATTGACTGATTCCTACCAATTTAAGATCGATTTAAATCAGCACAAATTAATTTTTATAGATAAATGATAAAAATATTTTAAGAATGCTAATTAATAAATCTATTAGGTATGAGCAAAAGTAGAATTTTAAAAAGACCTAGATTACTGAAGTCAGGGTGGGGTGGCGGCGCACGACATGGGTGGATGGGGACCAACGACGATAGGGGGCAGGAGGATCAGGTGACGAGGTCAGTAAGGGGGATGTGGAGGGGGGCAGGGCAGACTGGGTAGGAGAACAGTGGTGGTGGCAATTATCAAGTGTTTAAAGTATATAATATTTACCCATATTTTTAATGTAATTTTGTACTTTCCAAGTATACACATTATTAATTAAGTGATATTTTACTTTATTTTTATAGTTAATTAATATTTTATTAAATATACTTAATTTTGGAGTTTTAATACAGAAAAAGATAAATTAAGCTTTGGAATTGATAAGTCATGGTCGCTGAATGGTTACTACAAGGAGTTCACAAAGTTCGATGAGGATGGATACATTATTTTGGCTACAATTTATGATGTTCAATGGAGTCGAGAAAGTTAGAAATTTTAAAGGGACATCATAATTAATTAGATCACATCGATTTGTGAACACCCTCTTTGAATTCTTGTATCTCCACTTATATATAAGAATGTGGCCATTTTTTGTTTGAAATATCACATCTCAACTCTTGGCTTAGGAGTTTAGTAGAAGAAATAGTTCTAGTTTTATAATTCTTTTTTCCTTCATAATGAAAAATTTTTTATTTTATTTTTTATTTTTATTATGGAGTAGTCTTTTTATTTCGTTCTAGAGAGAATGAAACTTAATATGATTTAATTAAATTTATTTTAACCTTTTATTCATTTATTTAATTAGATTGTTTGAGTTATCATGTTCTAAATGTTAAGAATAGATTGATTATTTATTTTTTAGATCATGAGGTTTAATTAGATTTTGGGAGAAATTAATTAGATTAGTCATTAATAATTCATCATATAGCGACTTTTGTTGTTATAGTCAGGAAATATACAACACCATATACATTTAACCATATACGATTTTAAGGTAAATTTTAATGCATTATTTTGTTGATTAATCAATTATCACGGGGAGGAAGAAATTGAAGCAAAATAATAAATGCATGAAGGAGTGGGAGCCCCATGTCATATAATTATCCTACATCGACAATTCGAGGAAATAAAGGATGAGAGTAAGATTTGATGAAGATTAAATTTATGTTAAGGAAAATTTGACTCTAGAACGAGTTTTATTATTTTAATTCTGTCTTTAATTTAAAGTTATTACTTAAATTTAGTTAAGTCAGTTATTTTTATTTTGTTCGACTCTAGAATGAGTTTTATTATTTTAATTTTGCCTTTAATTTAAAGTTATTACTTAGATTTAGTTAAGACTATTTTTGTTTTATTTTTTTATTTTCTTTAATTAATTATAGGAAATTCATCTCCTGGGACGATACTTGATTTTATCATTATATTACTTGTTTTGACAGTGTATACTTGTATGATATTAAAATTATTTAAACAAGTTTTTGGCGCCATTGCCAGGAAAATCGAATTTTCTAAGTTAATTTAAGATTAGAATTTTGAATGTTTTCTTTTATTTTTAGATTTTAGTGTCTAATTTATAAAAAAAAGAAAATAAAGTACTTATTATCATTTGTTTATGCATTGATTAGTGCGGGCACCCTTGTTTTCTTCTGATCCAAAGATTGAAAGAACTTTGAGAAATCTGTGTGCTGCTGGAAGAAGAGCACAAGAAGTAATAGAAAAAGAAGCCATGGACCCACAACAACAACAAATGCCTCCACTTTCACCGATTGTAGCAGTAGCTAATGATGACAACATGACAATCCAAGATTGGGTTGTACCTCTTGCAAGAGGGTTACAACCTAGTATTATTGCACCACCGGTGGGTGCGATCCACTTCAAGCTTAAACTAGTTTTATTTAACATGTTATAAACCGTAGGACAATTTAGTAGATTGCCTACTGAAAATCCTAATAGGCATATCATAGATTTCCTATTTGTTTGTGATATGTATAAGCAATTTGGTGTCTCTGATGACGTTCTCCGCCTTGCTTATTTCCTTTCTCATTAAACCATTCTCATTAATAGGAAGTGCAAAAGAGTGGTTGTCATCATTAGATTCAATTATCACTTGGGATGAATTATCTAAAAAATTTTGTTAAAATATTTCCCACCTTCTAAATCTACTAGATTACGTAATGAAATTTTATCTTTTTTATAGTTTGATGGCGAGTCTCTCATTGAGGCATGACAAAGATTTAAAAATGTTAAAGTGTCCTAACTATAGAAAGATAGCAACTCCAAACTTTCTATAACAGGTTGTTGGGGCAAATAAAGAACATAGTTGATGCGGCGGCCAATGGATCATTTCTAAGGAATTCACATGAAGTTTTCCAATTGATAGAATTAATGGTTCCTAGCAACCATCATGTCACATAAGAAAGGCATCAAAGGAGGACTGTCGGAGTTTTAGAATTAGATGCATTTACTACTTAGTGTTTTAGCTAATCAAGTTCAAAATTTTAATATGCAGGGGCAGGTATAAGGCCGTGGAGCCAATGTGTGAATGGTGCGGACAAGGACATTTACAGGTCAATGTGCAACAGATCAAGCTAAATATTTAGGCAACTTCAAGAACAACAATCCCTATAACTCCTATAATGCGGGCTGACGCAACAACCCCAACTTTTCATAGAATAATTTTTTACAATCGGCTGCTGTTCCCACTAATCCACCACCACCATCACAGCATTCTCGACCTCCTTTACTTTCTTTTCAACCACAACAATCAGATTTGATCCAAATGTTCAATTCTATGTAACAAACTATGCACCAATTTGTGTAAAATCAGCAACAACAACAACAGTTTATAACAAGTTATGGTACAATTAAACAAGGAACTAAGTGAGCGACCCAAGGGTGCACTTCCTAGCGAATCAGAACAATAAAAGATGGTCAAGAGCATTGCAAAATTATAATAACCCAGAGTGGTATTACTTTACAGGAACAAGTTCAGCCCAATGAAGTTAAGGAAAAAGATGAAAAACCAAACAACAAACATGAACCCATTACATTCGTTAGTTCACTCGGAAGCAAAGTGAAAGAGAAAGATGAGGTACATATAGAAGAGGTCGAAGAAAAGGTACCATTTTCTTCTAGATTGAGGAAATAAAGTGATGAAAGTGTATAAAAAATAAGAGTAAGATTTGATGAAGATTAAATTCATATTAAGGGAAATTCGGTCTTAGAATGAGTTTTATCATTTTAACCTTTGCCTTTAATTTAAAGTTATTATTTAGAAATTCGGCATACTGCTCATTTTATTTTTTTTATTAAATTTTAAATTATATATATATATATACATATTTATATATGAAAATAAACTATATAATTAAGAAGTTGGTAAACTTTTATCTTTTTCATATATTTTTAAAATAAAAAAATTATATGAGCAACGAGTATATGAGTTCAATTCATTTGGACTCTTAGATTATATGGACGATGGTAATTATTATTTCTTCGTTTTAGCTATGTTTGAAATAAGATGGTTTAAATGAGCATGATTTATATAACTATACTTGTTTTTACTTTTAAAATATACTAGTCTAAAAGTGTTTAACAATTAATTTTTATTTTAATTATTTATGAAATTTAGATCGAAGAGTTAAAGTCATTAAAATGATTAGAAATATTTATAAGTGTTCTGTTCATTTATGTAGATTTAAATAATAAGACCCTCTCAATTATTTTCATAGAAATAAGAGTTTATATATGGCTCTGTAAATTATTATGGAAGCAAAATACTTCACATGTATGATGTCTCGTATATGTTCCGGAAAAGCTGAAATAGCAATTGATGAAATTGTATCTTATGATAAGTAGGAATGTTTAATGTAGGAAAAGAAAAGAAAATAATAAAGAGAATGGGAAAGATATAATTTGACGCAGGAAGGCCTTGTTTTGACCACGTGCAGAAACACCGCTTCCATCCCCTGTTATTACCAGACAAAAAAGAAGAAAAAAGTCTTTTTAAACTCGGATATATTGGGCCCAGCTAGCGGGGAAAGGCTGGGCCGATTCGGATCACCTACGACCATCCCTCCCGTCTCCTCACATACGGACACACAATATGGATGAAACTTTGGGGACACGTAAGTACTTCGAGCGTGGCTTTATTCCTATTCAATACACGTAAGCACCGGGAAAGTCCACCCGGGCACGCTATTAAAGCACCCTATACCTACCTCTCCCGACGGGTCCCACCCGCCACCCTCGTCTTTACAATCCCACCAACGCCACGCCCGTCCCCGACTTTCGCGCCCCCTCCAATCGCTTCGCAGCTGCAGATTTTCTTTCAAAAACTTAAAACAGCAATTAATCGGTTTTCAATCGCTTTTCTTTTCTTTTTTTGGTTGCCAAAATAATAATTGTTCAAATCTTGTCCTTGTGTTTTGTAAAAGATTTCCTGTTGTTTGTTTCGAAGATTTGAGGTGCCGGTACGGTTACAGGTGGTGTTGTTGTTGGGATTTGATTGAAAAGTTCGTTTGGGTGTTGGATGGATAGTCTATGCATGTTCAAGGGGGCCGGGCTGCCGGGGATGGGGCTCGGCGATGCCGGGGCCGAGTCGCGGCCGGCCGCTGCTCATGTCAGCTCACTCGGACGCCGCGCGCCTGCCTCCGGAGTTTCGGTGGGTGTCGCTGCGGATCAGGCCGGGAGTTTGAATTACTTGGCTCGGCCACTCCGGTTCTTGTGGTCTTCGCCCGCCGTCGGTGGGTTCCTGAAGGAGGAGGGCGGGGTGGAGGTGGAGGACGAGGATGAGGAAGGGGGAGGTGGAGGACGAGGAGCGGCGGGGGAATTGGGTGTTGAAGATACTTCACGTCAGATCCATCTGGTCGGATAAGAACGGTGGTGAAGGCTGCAATGGGCTGCCTTCTGACGAGGAAAACGTCAGGGTAATGGAAGAGCCCGCGAAGGATACTCGGAGCTGTTCCGAATGTTGTGGCGAGGGTGAAGATGGTAGCTGTGAAGTTGGAGCTGATGGGCGCCCGGTGGATTTCGATACTAGTACGTTTTCCAAGTTCTTGAAGAAGGTATCCTTGGCGGAGGCGAGGATTTATGCGCAGATGTCGTATTTGGGAAACCTGGCCTACGCCATTAACAAGATCAAGGTAAGAAATCGCAACTTTTTTCTTTCTTTCTTTTTGATTTAAAAAACAGTGAACTATTTTGCGTATTGTGATTTGTTTACAACATTTGTAGAATTGTCCATTTCTCTGGCTTTACTAATGTTTTGCTTCAATGAGTGTCTTCTGTTGTTTACGTAATGCTTTTATCGAGAAATTGCTCGTAATTCTAATGCGTGATGAGGATTTTTGGTTTTGCTTCTTTTAGCCGGCAAATTTGCTCAAATACCATGGCATACGGTTCGTAACATCTTCTCTGGAAAGGAAACAATTGAAGGGTGTAAGTCCTGATGACAATGTGAAGTCAAATTTCGCAAAGAGTGAAAAGAAACAACTAGAGAATGATGAGATAACCGAGACAGATGCTAGAGCAGAGATTAAAAAACAGAGAAGGTTCGGATACCAGATAAGTGCTTCTGCAGCGCATCAAATTGCCGCCGCGGCAGCATCCTACGTACAATCTCAAACAAAAAATATATTGCCTTTTGCTTCTCCAAAAGTCCAACACAAAAATGATTGTGAAGGAACAAGTGAAAATCATATGGTCAGCGCAAATGTAACGAGCTCGAAAGAGGCGTCTTTTGTGGCCACTACGAAGTCAGTCACTGCCGTAGTAGCTGCAGAGGAAAAAATGAAGCAAGCAGTTGCTAAGGACTTGAATTCGGTGAATTCATCGCCTTGTGATTGGTTTATATGTGATGCAGAGAACACTGAAACTAGATTGTTTGTAATTCAGGCGAGTGTTTGTGTGCTTGTTCTTTATTTTATTGTTCATCAATTGCTCTGAAAGGAGGACGAGTTTCATTACACGCTTTGATCTGATCTTTGTGAACAAGCAGGGCTCTGAAACATTGGCATCTTGGCAAGCAAATCTTCTGTTTGAGCCTATCAGATTTGAGGTAAAATACATCCGCTTACATACTTACTCATTTATTATCACGTATTTAGCGCGTCACCTTTGTCAGCAAACGGGTATATGCGAGTTCCACTTTGTCTGTTATTACAGTTTTTTTATATGCGATAGCATGTACAAAAGATGACGTAGAAAGCTCAAACTACATTTTGTTACTTGCAAATTACTGAGTGCCTGAACTGTTCTTGTATTTATTTTTTGTGGTTAATTACAGAGGTTAGACGTGCTGGTTCACAGAGGCATTTATGAAGCTGCTAAAGGAATGTACAAGCAAATGTTGCCCGAGGTTCAAGCCCACCTTAAACGACATGGCAAAGCAGCCAGGCTCCGTTTCACAGGTCATTCACTTGGAGGAAGCCTAGCTTTGCTGGTGAATCTTATGCTGCTTCTAAGGGGAGATGCTCCTCGTTCTTCCCTTCTTCCCGTTGTCACATTTGGCTCGCCATCCATCATGTGTGGAGGGGATGGTCTCCTGAAGAAGCTAGGCTTGCCCCGGAGCCATGTTCAAGCCATAACTATGCACCGGGACATTGTGCCCCGTGCTTTCTCTTGCCACTATCCTGATCATGTGGCGGAGTTATTGAAGGCTGTGAACGGGAACTTCAGAAATCATCCTTGCTTAAAATACCAGGTACCAGTCAATTTGAAATTTTATTTATTAAAATTTGTCAAGAAAAAAACTTCTCTAATCTAATGTATTGTATTTTTCCTTTTTGTTTCTTGACAGAAAACGCTGTATGCCCCTATGGGTGAACTTTTGATACTGCAGCCTGACAAAAAGTTCTCGCCCGAGCACCATTTCCTTCCTTCAGGCACTGGGTTCTACCGTGTACGCGGTGGCCTTGGTTCAAATTCTGCCGACATTTCGGCTGGTGAGCTGAGGACGGCAATGATGGCGTTTCTTAACTCACCCCATCCACTTGAGATCCTCAGTGACAGGTCTGCTTATGGGTCTGAAGGGACGGTCTACCGGGACCATGACGTGAATTCTTACCTACGTTCGGTACGTTTTATTATTCGTGAAGAGCTCAACCGCGTGAGGAAGGCCAAGAAAGAGCAGAGGAGGAAACTCTGGTGGCCTCTAATTGTTTCAATGACTGGGACCGATGTGGGCGTTATTTATGCACCCCGACCGGCCTCTGCTGTGAGTGCAGCTCGGAGAAACCGACTCAACTTTGCCGGAATAGTGCAGAATGGGAGGCAATCGTTACGGCATATTAGCAGATTCGTGACGTCTCGGCACCTCTATTTGCTCGTGCTTGTGATCCCAGCTAGGTTGTTGCTTCTGAACACCTTGGCATTGGTTAGTTCGCATTAATTGGCAATTGCTACAATTGATTTTTTGCGGCTTGCGTCCAAATTTGTGGTCGTACAAGCTCCTGATTCTTTCCACTTCGTTAGCCGGGAATGTGTACGTTTTACCCGGAATCCAAGTGGATTTGTATGCATATAAAAAACCATACGATGTGAGAGCACAGCACTTTGAATATCTACTTGCCTTTGTTAAAAAACAATGTGATCTACTTGGTAAGCCACAAATTATTGGGGCTACCCAATCACCGACTAACTTCGTTATGAACCTGCGGTGCTTAACTTAAATAAACACATCCAACTGTTTCAACGTGCATTTAATCGCCGAAGAGCGTCACGCGAGAGGAGGATGGCCTGCCATTCGTTTTCCTCGTGAGGCAGTCACGGCAAATGAAGGTGGTTCCTATTTAAGAAGACAGCAAAAATCAAGCGTACATGAACGTGAATCATACTGTCTAACACCACCCGTCGTGTGTTCATTCTATCTCCGCTAAACAACATCTCTGGCATCAATAACGTTGATATCATCCTGCACAAGGTCAGTATGTCACGCAACTTGAAATGGGTATGATAGACGAGAAAACCAATCGATCGTTGCCTCCGGTGTACATACACTGCACGGACCCAGTTATAAAGTACAAACAAATAGATGTTCAAACACTGACGGCCAAAACGAAAGCAGCCTGTCTGTGGTATCAACTGGAACTTTGTTTTGAAGCAAAAATCTGAGTCATCTGACTGGAAGTTGCCGCGGTAGCGTTTGCTGCTCGCATGACGTGCCTTGAATTTTCCTTCTATCCGACGTTTCAAAAGAAAAGTCGAGTTATGGCACACCTTTGGATTGGATAGAGGATGCACGTTTGCTATCCATGTCATCAATGTATATCCATATTCCATACAAGTAAGTTTGTCGGACTTGGGGGCTTCATATGACGAATGTCAAAGCTAAAAAGAGAAGGGAAAAAAAAAGGAAAATAGAAGAAGAAGAAGATAAATGTCAACTGCGAATAATAACTTTGAATTTTAAAAAAGTTGTACGTGGGAAATCTGTTTTTGAGTCTTTGCTGGCTTTGTAATCTTGAAGCGCATAATTGAAGCCAATTTTGGCTTTGACTGCACATTGCCACAAACCTCTCTCGTCTCCGTTTCGTCGTTTAAAAATTTGAAAATAATAATAAGAGCAAATATTTAATTTTAAAATTTAAGATAAACAATAATTTTTTTTTTACCTTTATGAGTTAGTTGTTCACTCGTTACTCGGGATGAGCATAGTACGGCCAAAACTGAAAATTAAAAACCAAAAAAACAAGACCCAAATTATCAATTTGATTTGGTTTCAAACTAAGTTGGTTTAGTTTTTAGTAAATCCAAAAGCAAAGTTTATTGTAAACATTAAATTTCGACTTAGAACCGAACAGAATCAAAACTAAATTTTTTTAAAAAAATTGCTCCAAACTATATGTTATATATCGTTTGTTATGAAATTATTTTATTTTAATAGTAAATCTTTGAAATGTTTAATATGACATGTATGTTTAAAATATTTTTTTTATACGTTTACATTCGCTAGCGAAAGTAGTTTTGATCAGTAATCTAACAAACCACTTTTAATAAATTAGCTTGCAAATTATAATGAACTAGGCGGCAAAATCAACAAACCGAACCAAAAAAGGTTCAATTCGGTTTAATTATAGTTAACAATTAATTTGTTTTGGCTCAGTTACAAACTGCGCTGACCGAACGCCAAATCAATAATTTGGAATATTTGGAATGCTAAGCACTACTCCTCACCGATTACCGCACCAATTGAGACTATAGCGAGATGGGGAAATGTTTCAGATAGAAAAACTACTAATTTTCATTCAAATCAGATCTGTAAAAAACCCACATCTGAACCCTCAACTTCTAACCTAAAATCCCATGTCCTAAATTATCCACAAAATTTGATTACAACTCGCACCCAAAAATCTTTTTTTGATAATGTTCCCTCGGGCTTCAAGGTCACAAAGCAGCTTAACTCTTTTAGGGCATTACTCCATCAAGGACTTTCAACTATATCCCATTTTATTTCATTGTAGAGTATTTATACTTATCAGCACAACGTATTTTACAAGTCAACACTATTATGCCTAACATGATTGAATTGGCTGCACAAAGTTGGATTTTTTTTGGAAAGCCTTTATATTCGAGGTACAACCGAGTTAGCCTGCACATTCTTCCTTGAACCATAGTAAACAAATATCATACCTATTAACAGTTATTACAAACCAAGTGCTACATTCCAGTTAAGCCCAGATGGGAGGATAGAAAATTTTGAGACAATTTATTTCTACAAAATATAAATCCGAGCATGTATATCAGCTAGTAGCAAGATATTCATCATGAAAACAAGAAGTCTCAAAGTTGGATCTTGCCAGCCAAATACCACGAATGCATGGCAAGACTACCAAAAGACATTATATTAGCAAGGGATGATAACCCATGTATCATTCCGAACTTCTTGTTCATTGCAGCAAGCTTGGGGTTGATCTTTGCCACTTCCACATTCTTTGACCATCCAATTTCCTCGCCAATATTTTCCTCTCTTTCCACCTTATGCCTTTTCTTCATTATCTGCTTAACCAAAAGAAAAGATAAATACTATATACAACGTCATGATCAAATATCAAAAGATCCTAACACAAAAATCTGCAAGGGAGCTCTTAATGCAAAGCAGTGCAACATTTTGTGTTTTAAAACAGGGGCCGAGTTACATGGCCGGAATAACATCCTATCCCTAGCATTTTCCCAATAAAGCAAAAACAATGATCGCAAACACATCATCCACTAATGTTCACATTATGCAGAAAAAGATCCATCCTGTGTATACAATGGGTGGAAAGCTTTGAATTAAGGGCTGGTCACTAAGGCAATACAAAAAATTGCTAGACAAAAGTGCATCACCCAGTGAACAGGCTAACTAATCCAGGAATCTTCCACATGAAATCTAGAGTGAACATGTTAAAAGCTACTCTATTATAGCATTGCAACCTTTGTCCTGTCGTCCATGGCATTCAGTGAATGACGAAGATAATATAAAATTGAAGTCTTGAAGGCTCTCAATTTTCATGCCACAATAAAACAAGAAATGTTTTCATTTGTAAGGGACAGCGTAGTGAGAAACAAGGCAAAGTTTGCACTAGAATGCACAAACCATGTAAATACGTCTGCTCTTGGCAGACAGAAGACCAAGCCCACCCACCATCGAAATATTTGAGGCCATTGACATATTTTGTAAAGTTCTCGAGCTCTAATTTGCTAAACGCAAGACCCAGATTCACGATTATCCAAATTCATTTATGCTGTCAAAAGACAGGTATTGGAAAAATTGAAGCTGCATCCTCATAGTAATAATAATGAGTGATCCAGAGTTGTCTAAAATAAATAAATAAATAAAAGTTAATCGGGGTTGGGAAGGGGTATTACTCACTTCGATGGTCATGGGGGTAAAGACAAAGAGATTGGTGAGGTTGAAGGCAAAAGAAGAGAGCAAGAAGCCAATTTGAAACCTCTCGATGGAAGCCGCCGTCTTCCAGGGATGAAGATACGCAAAAGCGCCGAACGACAAGGCGCCGCAGACGCCGACTGTGGAGAAGTAAGCAGGGAACATCTTGCTCTGCAGATTCCCAAACTGGTGCCTCGGTAGATTCCTACACATATATGTATAGATTTATGTTTGTATGGATTAATAAAAAGAATTGAATCGGTAATAAATCCAGTTAAAAAAACAAACAAGACGAGAGTGAACGATGGTAGAAGTAACTTGAACATGATGATGCCGCCGATGAAAGTGACCCAGAGGGCAGTGCCCCAGGCGGTGGAGAAACTGAGGAGGTGGAGGAGCTTGAGGGAGAGGAGGAGGGAGGAGGAGGAGTCGCCGGCGTGGAAGGTGTCGGGGGTGAAGAGGACGCCGAAGGCTAAGAAGGCGACGGCGGAGAGGAAACGGGTCATCCACGCCATGCTTGCTTGGGGCTTGGAGGGTGGAGACCGGAGGCTGATCTTCTCACCAACCCCTGCTTTTTGATCTTTCCAACCACTCCCTGTACTTAACCACCGTATAGAAGATATAGTTCCGCTTTTAATTGATCGAGCGTTCGGCTGGCGACTCCACTCAAAATTTATATATTTAAATATTTAAATTTAAATTTAAATCTTATAAATAGAGTTTGAGTAAGATAATATTTAATTTGATTTAACTTAAAATTAATTTGTAATTTGACCCGAAATTGACTCGCATGTCAACTCGAATTCGTTTAGTAACTCAACTCAAATTTGACTCAAACTTGACTTAATAAAATAATATAATCATATATATAATACCACATGTCTATTTAAAATATATTTAAAATTATAAATAAATATTATTATTAACTATATGTTAAATGAAGGTGGTGGTAGGGGTGTTTATCTTTTTTATCAAATTTGGGTTGTCATTATAATCAAACGATCCAAATTAAAGTTTGAGATAAAAATATTATTTGCACCTAGTTGAGATAGTTTATATATATATATATATATATTAATAAATTTAATTATAACTAATTATATTTATTTATATACAACATAACAAGGTAGTTGATAGCTTAGATGGGAGGTCTTTATGTGAGTTCGTCAAAATTTTTAAGTGTATTCGAGCTTGAGTCGAACTCGATCACCATAAAAAATGTTCGAGTTGATTTTGAGCACTCTTTCGATCTTGAACCTAGTTCAAACGAACTTCGAATTATTTAAGTTGAGTTCGAGTACAAGTTGAACTTTTGACTTTGTAATTGAGTCAGTTTCGAGCTCACGAACAAGCAAGTTTCGACGCTTGTCAAAATTAAATATTTTAATTATATTCGTACTCAAGTTAATTGCGAACATATATGCTGAAAATTCTTTTGATGTCGACCCGAGTTCAAATGAACTGTGAACTATTTGATTATACTTTGAGCACAAGTTAAACTTGGCTTACTTGCTTATTTAGCAGCCCTTTAATTTAGACCCAATTTAGACGATGCGACATTGTCCATAAAATCGGACCAGACCAACCAATTTAGCCCAACATATCGACTATCAGTGTCCTGCTGTGATCTGGTCTAGGATTATCCATGGGACCGCCATTAATTTAGGGTTTATTATTAAGTAAAATCAAACCAAATATCAAACTAAAATAAACTAAAATTATATTGTTTAGTAGCTAAATAAATAAATTCAAAATACAAACCAAACTAAACAAATCAAGTTAAATGGGTTTGATTTTATTTTAACTAAATTCATAACTTGAACCACCCTCAACCAAATTTACTAACTTTTAAATTTACGCCACCCCCCCTAAATCTCGCTCGTAGTTTTGGTTATAACCAAATCACAACCCATACCGGACCAAACTCCCAAAATATATTTAAACTGGTCGGTTTTGTCAATTAACTGAACCATGCTCAAACTTTAAACATGGTTACCAGCCTACAAGGCTGCAGTCACAATAAGCGATTTCTTGCAAAACCACAATTTTTCATTAAATCGAGGCATAATGGGGCATTTGCAGTGATTTGTAAAATTGATTTAGTCTTTTTTTCTGGGTCGGTGGACCATGCTTGTGAATATTGAGGTGGGAATACCACGTGTATTCTTATCTATCAAGGAAGAGACTTCTATTAATTGTTGAGATTAGGGGGTGGATGTAGGCAGGTGAACATTAGACAAGATATTATCCCGTTGAAGGTGTGTCACATAATTTCTTATTTATTTTGGGGAAGAACTCTTTTATTAATTCTTGAGATTAGGGGTGGGCATTAGTAGGCATATAAATGAGTCGAGCCAAATTGAGTAGGGATGTATTTGAATTTGGCTTGATATAAAACGAGCCAAGTCGAGCTTTGATGTAAATGAGCCTAGCCGGGCTTGTTTAAAATTTATGGTGTTTAGGTTTGGCTCGTATTTAGTTCATTAAGTTTTCGAGCCGAGTTCGAGCCGAACGAATATTTGTACTTAGTTTGTAGTCGACTTATATAGGATTAAAATTTTTTTTCAATGCTATATAAGTTCAATGTGACCTCAATAGTATTTACGAGCCGAGTTGAGCAGAATATTTTTTCGAATTTGAATACATCGAGTTCGAGTTTCGAGTCAAACCGAGCCGAACACTCCTTAAATCAAGCTTTGTTTGTTGTTCAACGAACTTATTTATTTCGAACCGATTATTTTTTCGAGTACAAAATTAATGAACATGAGCCGAGTTGAACGCAAAAAACTTGCGAGCAGGCTTGACTTATTTATACCCCTAAGTGTTGGTCAATTCACCATTGAACAAGATATTATCCATGTCACAAAAATATTAGTTGTTTTCGTGTCAAAAATTATTCGATTAAGTCGATTATGATCAAACAAGATCAATTATTAGTATAATAATTTTTGCCATCATAAACAAACAATTTTTTTACAATTTAGATGACGCCACATAAAAAAGGGGCCACATCTGCCGGTTCAACCTGCTATATCGGGTGTTAATGTCCCGGCTGTGATTTGGTCTAGTCCTATGTGGGAACTAACATCATTATTCATTATCATTATACAAGCAACCAGTTTCTTGCAAAATCACGGCTTTTCATTAAATCGAGGTTGAATGGACGTGATTTGTGAAATTGGGTTAGTATATACATTGGTTGCTTGACCGTGCACGTGAATATTGACTCAGTGTCACGTGATTTCTTATCTATAAGGGGAAAGCTCATTTATTAATTGTTGAGATTGCGGCCGGTGTCGTCCGTCGAACATCAAATAAGATATCGTATATGCTCGTCTAATTAACTTCACTTAAAATATAGAATCAAATTTGGTCGAGTTGTGAATTTATTATTGTCTAATCATTTTTACTATCATATCACAATTTTATCACAAAATATTAATATCTTATTTATACATTAACTATTTTTTATTCCTCCTTTATTATTTTTAAATATTTAAATAAATAAATATGTATAATATCATCATGTGAAAGTTCAAAATCTAAGATTCATATGTCTTCAATTAAATAATTTTTTTGATACTTTAATATTGAATTATAAAAATATAGATAATATTATGAATTTATTAATTTCATTGATCATTCGGTCTTATAAAGAAATATCTATGTTTAATTTTTTTATTCAATAATAATTAGTCAATTAAATTCAATCACAAACATTTCATACATCGAGCTCAATCATTTAGTTGACCGTGTCCGATCCTAGTTGAGATTATTTGTTATCAACAACTATAGATATAGTTACGTGTGTGCAAAATTATGGCACACGTTTAGCATTTTGCTCAAATTTGAAAAATAAAAATGACAGTTACTACCTTGCTCGTTGAGGGTTTTTGTGATGCAAATAATATAGTTTGGGGTTATACCAAGACTCACTTATCACTAAAATATATCAGAATTAAATTAACTACTAAGCACAAAATTTATACAGAAAGATGACATAAGTTTAACTTTTCATTGATAAATACTTTAATGTACAAAAATTTATAGAGAAGCTCTTAATTATAAAAATCTTTCCTTCACTCTATTTCAACATGCGATTTTAGGCCTCAAAAATTTTACTTTACAATAGTTACAATTTAGCATTGCAATTACATGAAGGAGAATTTGTCACTCGTGATACAAGTAGTATGTAGTAACTCGGTCTATCTCCTTTTAGTTAATATAGATTTGACTAATATTCAAATGAGCACGAAAAAGTTGTTTGATCAACTATGGCTAGTCGAGACAAAGTTAAACTTATTAATTGAGTCAGGAGCCTTGAACCATCAGTTCAATTCAATAAGGCGAAATGAGTCTGCAACTTAACTGGGTCGTATATGTGTGAATCCAATTCAGGCACATCTTTATCTGGAGTAGAAAATAAACCTAAAAAAACAATTGAGGGAATCCATTCACGATTAAGAAAATAACAAGTGAACGAGCCAACTTAACTTACTCGGATGAGCACATGTATTCAACCAGGCAAACAAGTGAGCTAAACCAAGTCGGGCAAGTGAACTGAGCCTGACAAGTGTAGGGACTTAACTATACTAGATTAGCATGGGGTGTAAAACCCGTGACTCGAGTCAGGGTTTTACGTTACCGAACCAGTCGGTTCAACCGTTGGTTCGAGTCGAGTCAGTTTCATGAATCGCATGCTGAGTCGAGGCCAGCCGTGAGTTATGAGCGATGAGAGTCAGGTGTACCTGAATATATGATGATATCGTCAGAAGATGGTGAGATATGAGTTATCAAAATATATGAAAGTATGCAATATTTTGTTTTCTTTTTATATATTTGATCGTAGAAATAGTTTTAGGCCGAATAACACGTTAGGATGCGTTGGATTATATTCGGGTGGGTTATTAGTTATAGAGCATGCCATTTGGATGTTGTTGTGTTTGTTTTATTTTATGGGATTTTTCCATATTTTTCTAGATTTTTTAGAATTTATTACGAACTAGTTATTATTTTGACTCTGGTAGGAATCGAGTCAATGCTAATTACAAAACTGCCATTGAGGGTATTTTTCTCCCTCCCGACACTCACCCTCCCTAAACCCTCATCGTGTGTGCTGCCGCCGCCTCCGCCGACGCTGCGTTGCCGCCCCGATCGACGCCCCTGACTTGCCGTGCCGATCGCCGTGCCGACACGACCAACCCCGGCCACCGATCGCCTGCCAGCACGCCGCTGCGACGCCAGGAGGCTGCCTCGGTCGTCGCCACTCTGGGCTGGATTCCGCCTCTGTTTGGTCGCCGTCGCTGCCGCTGACGACCACCTGTCTCACCCCATCGCCATCACTGACGTTTCCCCCATCATCCTGACCGTCATCGAGGCCGGCCGCAGCCCCGATCGGAGCACGCCACAGCCGCCACCCATTTTCGACGCCGCCGCCGACAGCTATCGCCGCCCGGCTACCCTGTTTGACACCACCATTGGACCAAGCTCGTCGAGCTGGTGCCGATAGACCCCCTGTTTGCCCCGTCCCAAATCTTCCCCAGAACACCGTCGAAATCCGTCGGAAAACTGTCGACACTCACCAGAAAACTGCCAGAACCGCCGGAAAATTGGATTTGTGGAAGTTCGCCGGATCATCCGCCGAACGCACCCGGTCCAATCTGATCGGACTTCGGACGCCGCTATAGTGCCGAATTCGAGTTTCGAGCCACGAAACGGAAACCCTAGATGTCGCCGATTTTTGACGACGTGAGGTATAATTTATTTTAATTTAATTATTTAAAAATATTGATTATTAAAATTGCATGGCAGGATTTGTGTGTGTTATAATAATATATATAAATGTAGATTTGATTAAGGATAAAATATGAAATTTGTTTGATTGAGTGGTGTTAAAAATGGAGGCTAAGAAACTAATTAGGGTAACTAGGTAATGATCATGATCTAATGCAAACTAGCCTAAGTAGACTTGCTAGAATTGATATAGGTTGATGTGTGTTGATTGATGCGTGATGTGCTGATTGTGTGTGCATGCTATAGAATGTGTGATTTATCATGCGGGTATTATTTTTTAGCTCGATTGTGTAGGTATAGTGTAGGAACTCGCCGCCTAGGCGCGTGGACCCGTTTGGAGCTTCTACCAAGTCCGTTTAGGACTCGTTCTCTGTTTTTACGCTATTCTATTGTGTATTTGATTTATTATATGCAGGACGTAGTTAAGTGGCGTTTTATCGAATCCCACTTAACTCGAGCCATTTAGCTAACAATTTTCCGGATTAATAACCCTCGAGGATGAGATCCCTCGGGTTTGTTTTCGAACTTCAAATCCAGCTCACGTTGCCTTCGGGCCTATTGTATAAATCCCAACCCAAACCTATATATATGTATAGTTTTCGCATTTTTGTGAGAGATTGAATGAGAGAAATCCGACTACCGTGCTACGCGAGAGGGCACGTGTGTAAAACCCACGATTCGAGTTAGGGTTTTATATTTAGAACCGGTCGGGTCGACCATTATTTTTCGAGTTGAGTCAGTTTCAGGACACGCGTACCGAGCCGACGCCGGTCACGTGTATGAGCTATGAGGGTCATGCGTACCCAAGTATATGATGATAACGTCATGAACACAACAGAACAGAATGAGTTATCAGAATATATGAGAGTATGCCAGTGATTTTTTTTATTTTTATATATAGTGGATCGTAGAATTAGTATTAGGCCGTTTACCGCGTTAGGACGCGTTCGGGCAGTTTGGGTGGGTTGATAGTTCTAGAGCATACCATTATAATTTTTTTGGTGTTGTTTGATTTTACGGGATTTTTCCCGATTTTTATGAATTTTTTAGGATTTAATACGAGTTAGTTATGATACTTGACTCGAGACGGAGACGAGTCAAGTATTGTTTACGAGTTTGCCACCC